>CAODLS010856284.1:0-16756 GCA_948243855.1 Flueggea neowawraea
AGACGTATGGCAAGCATGAAAATTGCCATGAACGCAAGCGGAAAATCATTGTGCAAAAAATCAAGTAAAGCGACACAATGTAGCTATGCACACAACCGAAAGAAGAAAAGGAATACATGTACAATATGATGAAGAATAAAAGCGTCATTATTATTAAAGTCAAAAAATACTTAACTCGAAGAAGAATATTTCGATTAAGTGATTGGGGAGCAATAGTGACAAGTCTTAACCAAAACATCAAAAATAAAAAAGGGACAAAAGTCCAAAATGACTAGTGGACAACTAGATCCCTACAAAAAAGTCCTCTGAAGGTGGGACGACATCATCTAATGAAGTAAGCTCAAGATCTTAAGGAACTGAAGGAAACCCATCTAAATCCATCAAACCCTCACCAGAATCTCCAAACACCTCATCCAAAGATGAAATGCGACCATCTATGGTAGGCTTCGAACTAGGCAAAGCAGGCTCTGAACTAGGTAACTCAGGCCTTGGGTTGGGCATAGTGGATCCCGAGCTAGGTAAACCATACTTTCCAAAAAATCTCCAATGGCCTAAGAAATTCTTCAAATCATCACGTAAATAGACATGAAAATGACTAGTGAGATCATCATCATCAGGAGCATACCCTAATTGCTTCCAATCGGCGAAGCCATCATTCTCAATATCTTCTGTATGAAAAAGCTCAGGAAATTTCTCCTTCTTCACTCTCTCCAAATACTGATGAGCCATGTAAAATCCAACTTTAAGAGAGCTAGATCCAAAACATCCTTAGCATCAAAGCACTTCCAAGATTGGCGATAATCACGAACTGCATTCTCAACCAGAGATTTTCTCTCACCTTCATGCTCCCTTTCAATGCCTTCATAGATGTATGGGACTTAGCAAGCTCTTCCTCAAGGACTTTATTTCCAACCAGAATAGTTTAAGTCTGCTTCTTATATTCCACATTGAGGGTCTCAACTGACGTAGAAGAAGAGGCGAGCTTCTCTTCAAGCTCCCTTTTCTCGGCCTGTAGTATCTGCTTTTATCCCTCTTTCTGATTGTCATACTCCTCTCTGATTTGGTCTAGTTCCCCCTGAATCGTTTGGTGCTCCGTCTTCAAGAAGTCAAAAGCTTTCATCTATTTTTGGAAATCTTCTTTCTCTTTTTGCAAAGTCTCGAAGGATTTCTTGAGCGAATCATGTTCAGCCTGAAGATTGTCATAATTCTTCTTGAGCTCCCTTTTTTGTCTCACTGCAGCTTACAAGTCAAAGTAGGTCATATAATATTTGTGCTTAATTATATTTTTCTCATCACGGGCATCCATACACTCCTTTTCTTTGGTAACAAGATGTTGACGAATCTCCTCATACATAGACAATACCACTGAAATTTGTTGTGCCCCCTAGAGAAGCAAGAAAAAAGCATACAAGTTAATGTCCAAAGCATTATAGCACAAAAACAAAAACAAAAATAAAAGAAAAGCGAAGGGTATGCATTATTACCCTTATTATATCGGTTAGGCCACGATCTAAACAAGTGTTGAGATTGCCAAAGAACTCATTCTTATCCTGAGGAAGGATCGAAGTGTATATGACATTATGTGCTACTTTGGGCATATTTACTGAGTCCGTATGAAACAAGCCAGGTTCTGGATCAAACTTGTTAGCTCAATGGATCCATTTGTCATCACCATCATGTCTTACCTCTGGAGGATTCATCTCTGCAAACCTTAAAGGGAAAGTCTTCTCATAGCGAAGAACTCAGCGTGACGGTCTCTCTAGAGTTGCAATACCATGACTAGATGTCGATCCTATTGACACTAGAGGTGGTTCAGTAAATGGCAGTCCACTGATTGGAGGACCATTCGAAGCAAGAACATTGGCTCTCTTCTTTTGAGGAATGGATTCAGATGACTTCTTTTCAGAGGCCTTATCCTTTGGCACAGAGGCCTTGCTTTTTGACTTAGATGCATTGCCCTGCGACTCAAAAGACTTGACATGGGGCTCAGATGCCTTTGGACGATACCCAGAATCCTTTGGCAGAAGCTCAACATTGGAAGCAATGTTTTTCTCTCAAGTAGAAGGGAGGACGCACGAGGGAACACTCTTGTCCTTCAGATGGGGAGAACGAACTGAAGATGAAAGTCTCTCTTAGGATGGTTTCTTGGAGGAGGCCAGGTCTACTTCTTTCCCTTTACGCTTCCTTGAAGATAAGGCATTGTGAAGGAGATCCATACCTATAGAAAAGAACAAAATAAAGTCAACCAATGGGGGAAACTCCAAATAATGTATAAGCCAATGCAAACTTAAAACAACCTCCAGCAGAAGAATCAGAAGATGTGATGCAGTAAATTTCATCTAAATGAGGCAAGAAACTTTGATTAATAGAAAGAGAACCGTTGATGGGAGGAGCATAAGATGACTTAGAGTGTGAGACATTTTTTTCAATAGGACAAGTCTCGTTGGATGAGAGTAGGGGACTAGAAATGACCCCCCATTGAGCAGTAGCCAGATTTTGAGGTGAAAAAAGCTCAGTACATTTAACTTGGGTGCCAGAAGTCAAGGTTCTAATTTCCTCAGCATAAAATTCTCTGAGATAGGAAAGATCAAGTCTTTTTGATTCCGTCCTTGTCCAACACCAACGAAGAGGAGCATTCCAAAATTCTTCTAGAGGGAATATTATGAACCAATTGAGGTAGAATTTCTTGGGAGGTTTAGGAATGACATTTATGAAGAGGAAATCGACCCTCAGAGCTTTTTGAATTGTAAAAATTCTTACGCGATCAGAACATTGGCATATTATAAAAAAGCATTGAAACAAGTGCAAGGTAGGCATCACTCCTTTCAGACAGCACAACACGTGAAAAGCCATCAGGATAGTCCAACCTTTAGGATGCAATTGGAAGAGGACTAAATAATTTTCCCTAAGAAAGAGCATGGCAAAATCAGGCAATGGGAATCGAAGGCCTCGTTGTATGGAGTACTCATGAATCGCAAAAGAATTGTTAAGGACAAAAGCTGGACAACTAGCATCATGAAGATCAGGGGTCTCAACACACCAATTCGACGAAAATGAGAAGTCACTCTTTAATCTCTCAATGAAAGAGTGGTGAATGAAAGAGTTAGGATTATCCCGAACGACGACATCGGTGTCCACGAGATCAGAATCAGAAACTTGAGTGCTTTCTGACATGCTATTGGAAGAGGTTCAATGTCGAATATTGAAAACCAACAGAGGAAAATTCCTTGTTTCAGAAATTTTAGCAAAATTTTTAAAGGTCAATGCGATTTCTATTTAGAGTTAACTAAAGTAATTCAAAATCCCAAGCATAGACCATGACAAATAATTGCGGACAAAATGAAGTGGCGAGGTAAGAAAAATACCTAGAGAACATTGCAAATAAGGAACTCGAAGAATCTCCTCAAAATCCAAGTCAAAATGCCTAAAAAAAAAAAAGAGGAGTAAAAGGATCTTTTAGTTTCTAATAAAAAAATAAAAGGTAGCAAAAAAAAGGGGAGTAAAAAGATCTTTTAGTTTGAATGAATAATGCTTGGATGGAAAATTGTTGATTTTGTTATTAATATTAATGTCATTGGCTATATTCAGAAGAGGTGGACGGATGAGGTGGATGTTGCTCTGAAATGTCTTGAACTAGGTCCCGGGATCAAACCATGGCTTCATCACGTGTAAGGCATTTTTGTTTGATTTTCAGGATAACCGAACGACGTGTCGCTTCCTCGTGAGCTCTGTTCCAGAACGACACACCGTTTCGAGTGCGTGAACGATCTGTCACCTAACTGATTGCTCAGCAAAAAAGTCAGCTAGAAATGCGGATGTGGAGATTTAAACCCTCAACGCCAAAATGACCTTGCACGCCAACCAGCTGTTCTAGGTGCCTCCTTTGTCATAATTCCGAATAACACTGAATTTAGCCAAATTGCAGGCTACAAACAACATCATCCTTAGTACTCCATCTCCATATTCGACATTGCACCACTGCAACAAAGGCATACAACATGGCAAGGGGCATCACACCACCTGTTCTGACTTGAGTTGTAATGTATTTTTAGATGGTACTAAATTTAACCCAAGGCTAAAAATAGCGTCACCCTCAATTCAACCTTGGATTTGTAACAAGACATCAAATTTTCTATCACCGGTCTCGGCCTCGATTTTTTGTAATTCTGAGTGAAACCGCATTTAACCCAGAATTAAGGCTAAACACGGAACCACTCTCAAGTTCTTCAGTGCATGAATGACACACGTTTCTAAATTTTTTCGTCACCATCACCCGACCACCGTCTCCAAAAACTCTAGCAGGAAGGCAAAGCAACACAACAAATAGAAAACAAAGGCAAACCAAAGAATGACTCACCGAGTTCCATTGAGGCAACAAATCTGGAAGAAAGGGGGTGAAGAACAATGGAAAAGACAAAGGTTGGAGTCAGAATTTATATAAAAAAAATCCATATCAAGAAAAATATTTGGAGATTGATTTCAAGAGGAAATAAATCAAAGAGAATTGGAAAACATATCACCAAAATCAAGAGACAAAATCAGGAAAGAAAATTGGGAAGGCAATCACAGAAAATCTAGATTAAATTAAGAAGTAAATTTTGAGAATCAAATTTATAAAATAAGAAAGAAAAGAAGAGAAGAAAGAAGAAAAGAAAATCACGGTGGAAGCGGTAAAAACGACAGTCCCGAGTCTTGCACTGAGTTGACTCAGTGAAACTCGGTAAACGTCAGAGTTGATCCCTACTCCAGGTAATTAATGTGTTAAGTCCCTGCGACAAGAATTTATTCACTAAAAGTCCTCACCAGCCTTTGAAGTTTCAAAAAATTTCGAACGGTCTCTAAAGTCAGAAATAGGCCAAGAATAGTCCCAATAACCACAATCCTACAATAACGAGAAGAAAGTGGATCGCTAAAATGGGATTCAACCAAAAAAGTATATATATATATATATATGTACTTTACTCCTATCTCCGGGACACCCGAAAATAGGAGTGGGGAACAATTTGTGTAATATGGACTCGAGTCTATTTAGCCCAACTCATTAAACAAACTTAGAAGCTCATAAGGAAGGCTCATTTTAAAGAATATTCACAGAAATTACATTTATTCCATCACACATCTTTTATAAATAGGGGTCTCTATTGCACTTGAAAGATATATTTTTTACACTTATAATTTACACCTAAAATTTTGTAGAGTTAAATACTAATTTGAGTGTCGGAGAGTCACTCGAATATCAACCAGCCTCATTTTCATTTGTTCTTGCAGGATAAAAGGCGATTTAAAGTGTTTGTTCATCCATTTCATTACTGATGCGGATTTGAAACAATAACAGGTGGGAGCAAATAAAATAACTTATCAAAAACACTCGCAAAACTCTTGAACATGTTGAATACAATGTATCAAACATTTAAAAGGTACCAAATGGCATGCAGTTTATTGGTAATAAAATTAACTCTAGTGCTAAGAGATCAAAAATTCGATTCTTGATAAGCAAATAAAATGCTTTAGATTTTTTTCTGACAGTGCCTTGTAAAAAAAAAATTTACAAAGAAAAAATAGTATTTGAATAACAGATAATTTGAAGGGGAAAAAAGGGACAGCTTTAAATGTGCAACTTGAAGTCTCTAAAATTATAGGTTTATTATTGAATTTATTGTTTCTTAAAATTACCCCCGAAATTTACAAACTTTGGTGTGCATCACTTCAAAAAATCTAATATTACAAGAAAATTAGATCAATTTTCGTGTTGATGTGTGAGTGAGTGTCGTTCATGCATTCCGAACAGTGTTCAGGTGCCCCGAATAATACACAAGCGAGTGTAATGCACGCTTTCATTATTAGCAAAAATTCAAGTATTGAATACCATTTAAATACTACTTAAATATTAAAATAAATTTAGATAGATTTGGTTGAATGGTGATTGAAAATCAATGGAATACTATTGGAATAGTAAAACGTTAAACTGGAAATAATGGAAAATAAAGTGGAGAGCTAGAAGTTCAACTCGTAAAAGTAAGGAAAACAAAAAGGTGCTGATGTGGAACGAATTTAGATTTAGTTATGGATATGGACATGTGAATGGGTGGGTTGGACTTGGGAACAGCAATATGCAATATTGGTCTTAAATGTTTCAAAACTAGTAAGAAAGTGCTTAGCCCAAGTTAAGCCACGTGGGCTTGTTGATACATATTGGTGTGGACCATTCAGATATTGGTGGTGGCGAGTGGAAACCCAGATCCATTGTGTTGGTCGGTTGTTCATTCAGTCAACTCAACCAATCCTTCTTAAAAAAGCAAGTCTACTAATCCACGTGGCATACACGTGGAAGTCTCCCACATGCGAACTCAAGAAACTTGTCTTACGTTGGACGAACCACGAATGCGATGCCTTGTTCGTTTACGTCGTCACAGCATTGCATGCATAAATACGTGTCACCTGCACTCACCACGCGGCACTAAGGCATTTCTCCTTTTTCCATGTGTCAATTCCACAAAATGTTCAAGTGATCATATATAGTCTTATGTTTGCTGTAAACAGAGCAAGAAACAGACACAAAATCACAATCATATACATTTTTTAGTTTCAACCAGTATATTTTTGTTGCTGTCGAGAAATCAAGAATTGCAACAATGGCGTCGAGTCAAGAAAAGGAACACAGAGCAAAGGAAGAAGCATTGCAAGCTGCTTATGATATTAACGACGCTAATAAACAGAGAGAATATGAATAAAGAGCCACCAGAATTCAAACTACTGAGCAGACACAGCCACAGCATCAAGAAGAGCAGCCCGGTGTAATTGGGTCGGTTCTCGGAGCCGTTGCCGGTGCTTACGAGCAAGCTAAGGAGGCTGTGGTGGGCAAGAGCCAAGAAGCTGCAGAGAAAACTCGTGAATCAACCGGCGCTGCTGTGGAGAAAGGGAGGGAGACCAAGGATTACAAGGCGGAGAAGGCCGGAAAGTATGCAGCTAAGGCGGCGGAGACTAAAGAGTCGACTAAAGGGAAGTTAGGAGAGTGCAAGGACTACGCCGCGGAGAAGGCAGCGGAGACAAAGGAGTCCACTGAAAGGAAGTTGGGAGAGTACAAGGACTATGCGGAGGAGAAGGCGAAGGAGGCGAAGGACAAGACGGCGGAGAAGGCACTGAAAACGAAGGATTCTGCAATGGGGAAAGCTGGGGAGTATAAGGATTATACTACAGAGAAGGCCAGGGAAGCCGGAGATTATACGGCTAAGAAGGCCAAGGAAGGAAAGGATACTAGTGTTAGCAAGTTGAGTGAGCTCAAGGACTCTGCTTATGATGCGGCGAGAAAGGCCATGGACATGTTGTCGGGTAAGAAAGAGGAAGCGAAACAGAAGACGTGCGAGACTACAGAGGCAACCAAGGTTAGTTCATGATCCTTAACATAACTGTTAATTGTTATTGTTTTGTGTGATTGATGTGTAGACAGGTTCTGAATTGGTGTGATCAATTGTAACAGGATGAATTGGGAGAAACCGAGGAAGCAACAAGACAGAAAATGGAGGACTTGAAGCTCCGAGCTCAGGGAGAGACAGAGGAAGCCGAAAGGTATAGTTCCCTATCTAATCATGTTTGTAACTTGAATTAAATTTTGAGAATGATTAGTATTTTGTGGTTTATTCTTGTACAGGGGACGCGCTGCGAAGGACACTATATATGGAAACGTTGGGCTGGGAAGCATCAAGGATTCGATCAAAGAAAAGCTGACACAACCCCGCGACGTGGTAGAGGAAACACGGGCTGCCCGCGAGCACGGTGGCAGTGGAAGGGCGGCCTCGGACAAAGGGGAGGAAAGAGCAGAGGAGGTTGATACAGTGGCTTCTACTCTGAAGGCTTCAGACCAAATCACCGGTTAGGCTTTTAACGACGTTGGTCGTGTTGGCGACCAAGGCGTAACTCGAGTGCGCCTTGTCAAGAAGGACAAGGACTAAATCTTGGCGGGACTTCACTAAACCGCTATTTGAACTTTTTGTTTGCGACTTCATGGGCTTCTTGTTGCATATCTCTTTTTGGGTTTTTGGTTGTGTTTTCTCATCTGGTTTTGGTTTCATAAATAGAAACGACACACACTTTATGTCCACATATAATCTTCAATTCTCATATGTTCTCTTGTTGATTCAATGTTTATGGTTCGGTTGTGTGTCTGATTCCAAAATTGGGCCAAAATGGGAAGCGACATTTAGACCAAATCTTTGTGCTTGAACTCTAGGTTAAGTGATGTTACGACGTGGGGGAGGCTGCGGCCCGCTTGTGGAATTACCCCTGCATAATCTTTTCAAAAAAAAAAGCATAATATGGAGGTTTTAAAATTATTTCAACCATATAAAACTATTTACACCTAAACAAAATCTGATTCTATTTTCAGGAAGAAACAATGTGACAAACTGATTCGTACAATCTCTTAATTATTTTTTAAAAAGAATATCTCTCTTTCTGCTTATCTTTTCTCTCTCCTCTCTCTCTTTTCGTCTTCACTTACGTCCGCCACTTCCATTCCCTCTAAATGCCGCACCCTCCGCTCTTTGTTGTCGTTCCTAGCTCTTTCTCCGGCAAAGATCTTGAGCGGTAGTTCACGGCGTCGTGATCCTCGCAGAGATCACTAAGCCGACGAGAAGGAGATCGCGAAGACTAAGGAGGTCGCCATCTCTTCCATTGCCTCCTCTGCTTCTCTCCTTCTCGTCTTCTTCGTTTCCCCCTCCGTCGCCGCCTCTTCTTGTCTCCTTTCTCTCTCTCTTCCTCCATCCAGCGTATTCTCTTCCGTTTGGAGTACTTGATGGAGACGTTTCGTGGTTGGCACGTTGAAGACTTTCTTGATTCTTATCCTACCCTTTTGGTTTCTGTAAGGTTTGAGAAGTAGTGGAAATCAAAACACGTTGGGATTATCACATGACACTTCTGTAGAAGATGATTTTTGTTCCACAAATTAGGCAGGATGGATGCTCTAATGATATTGACAAGTCATGGAAAACGATGGACAAAGCAAAATCAATTCAAAAGGCTACTAAGAATAGTCAAAGGGTTTCTGCAGTAATTTTATGGGTTTTTGTTGCTTGGATTTGGATTGTGGTTGTTTTTGTTTAATTGAGAGTCATATGTTATATTTATGGTATATTTGGATGATATTAAGGAATTGATTGAGTTTAGTATATTTTTTTATAAGAATTCTGTATTATTGCAAGTATATTTGAAGTTTATGTATGTTAGGGTATTATTATGCTTTTTAGCTTACGAATTTGACTATATTTTTTAGTTTCTAATAATGGTTATCGCAATATTATTTATCTAATATTTATATTGTTCTAATATCATGTAATATCTCTCGAGCGTTAGTAATATTGTGATAATAATGAGCATATTAAATAGTTATTCATGTAAAATAAAATTAAAGAATAGTATATAACAAAAATCATTGGGATGATACATTAACAACTAATATTCTCGTAATATTTGTCCAATAAATGTTTATTGTTAAAGGTATAAATTTGACAAATCATATCTCAAATAAAAATTCAAACAACAAACAAAGAGATTAATATTCATTGAATAATATATATATATATATATGACTTCGTGATTATTGGCGTACACTGATTAGATTTTATTCAAATCGCAAATTCTAAAAATATGCATATTTCCTACTTTTGGAAAGCATTAACGTTTTTCTAATATTATATTTAATTGGTTAGAGATTTTCTTTCTTTTCTCCAAGTTTGCAGGATGTGGTTTGTATCACATTTCCATTTTTTTCTCAAAAACATATCTGCACGAGTTTTTCTGCTTATGCAAATAAAATTCTAAGATGCTGTCATTATTTGCAATTAGTTTTAAAATGCAGTGTCTTCGGCCTCAAGTTGATGCCAACCGCAAGTTGATGCCCGGTTTATCTCTCAACGTACATCATTTTTCTCTCACTTCAACGACAAGAAGCAGGCGACGAAAACGACGAGGCCTCTGGATGATTTTGATTGACTGAATCGTTATTGGAGGTGGTACTGGTGTGTGTATATGTCTTATTTGTCGTTGTTTCATAATTGCGTCCAAGACGTTAAGGCATTAAATTCGTTTTTCTTTCGTCCTTACCATCCGAGAATGGCCATTTGGTCCAATTATTTTCTCACGATCACTAAGGAAACCTCCGCGAACTCGGCAATGCAATTATCTGTTATGCGTTGATTTTTTGTGTTCGTTAAAGGTTGTGTATCGATTTTTGATAAGTCGATTTATCTGTTCTAAATTGAGCTCTCGACCTTTTGGAACCCTCAATTTCCTACTGTAGAGTTATAAGTCGCTGGTGATATTTACGGAAAAATTTTAAAGAACCCTGAAAACAAGAAAAATAAAGCAGAAGATCAAAAAACAAGAAACTGACGCCATAAATCAATAAATAATGACGATATTATTATGACTGCTACATTATTTGATAGCGTTAAATACCACTGATGCTGAAGTGATTAAACATGTATCCTTCTCTGCTCTGTTCCAATGGTATATATGGTGTGTATTTATTAGAATGATTGATGCTGTAGAAAATATTGCTCGTGAATAATGATTGAAGGCTCACTTCAGTCGCTGTTGCCTACAGTTTTGTTTACAAGTCATCCTCTTATTTTGTAGTTTTTTGGATTGGTAAGATTTGAAAATTTTTGACACTTTCAACTTTCAAGCATGTTATAGGCATCATTCGAGAACTTCTCTTTTGTTGGAGATGGACGGGAATTTACCCAACTATCATAAGATGTGGTCATGATTTGGTACTTTCAAGCTTCAATCAGGTAATTATGGAGAAGAAGGAAGATATTAGATGTAAACCAAGATAATACATGTGGCCGTTCTGAGCCAGCCATGTAATGGAAGACTACTTGGTACTATCACCGTCTCGGCTACTCACAATCATTCTTTTGTTTTTTTCTGGTAGCCTTAATTTTCGACTTATCAACAAGGAAAAGTTTTAATTTTCGTCTGAAACTATCGAAAAGTTGGGGGTATCCGTATATATTTTTGGTAGATTAATTAGCAGTAGATTGTAGATCGTAAATTGATAAATTTAATAGATTGTATAGTAAAAATATACACATAGATTGACATATGTTACAAAATATAGTAAGATTGACACATTTTGAACTAATATTTTGAAACTAAATAATGCCTATTATTTCGAGTAATTGAATTGAAGTTGATTTATTAAACTAGTTCGAATAGTTAAGCGTATGCATTTTCAATCCTAACTACCACTACACCCGCGAGACGCAGCGTAAATTTTTAAGTGACTTAATTATTTTATTAATTAAAATAAAAATATTTTTTGTAGTTTAATAGATTTTTCATATTGCAATTTTATAGATTTTTGAAAGATTTTTTCATATACAATATTTTTTAAATAATTGTATGAATTATCTTTTTTGTCACATATGAAAACTTTCTACCCAACTCTACTTTTGACTGTTAAAATTGCTACATGCATTTGACCATGATAAAAAATAAGTTAGGGAAGATAAAGATCGACATGACAAAAAATAGTTTAATGCATTATTCTCATGAAAATTTGTGATTTTATTTTTTTGTGTAAATTTTTTTCATCTTTTTAACAATATTTTTTTTCAAACATTGAGAGGTTACAATATACTCAAAAGTTTAAGTGGATTAATTAATATGATATGTCAAGAAAAATGGTCAAAATATATATAAAATAAATTAATCAATTATTGCATAATCAAACAAAATTTTGATTGCAACAAATATAATTATTTGAACATATCAATAAAACAAACAATTGATCTTCCATAAATCAAAACCTTACATTCATCTTTATTTGATTTTTTAACAATTTTAATCAAAATACACTTCTTGAGACAATCAATTTAATTGTGAATTTATTAGTTCATAATACCTATTCTGGAGATTGCATTTATTTGTGGTAATTAATCTTCATCACTATCAGAATAGAGAAACTTGTCTTTTATTATAAACAAGACCATCTAACTCGAGCTTTTTACACAATTTCACCTACTTGATTAAAACTATATGTCGCATTACGGTTTATAAATGGAGTTTTATTTATTTTCTAATAATTTGAGTTTATTTAGTCAAATATTTGTGGTTTCATATCTTGTAAAAAGAAATATTGTACCTAAATATATGATGGCAATGGAAGTTTGTTTTAAAAAAATTGATTTATTTTTATAACTAAAATTTTTGTTGCTATTATTTTATTTATTATCATATAAACTGATTAACAACAATAAATCTATAATGTACACACATTTTTTATGTAATTTATATAAATTATAATTTATAATATGTGTTTTTATTATATTTGAAATTTAACCTTTTAAGGTCCTGAAATAATATCATGTGTCAATTTGGTCGTTTAATTATATATTACATAACACATGACAACTATGTTAACATCAACAGATTTATATTCGTATATTATCTTTACCCACATATGTTTTGTCTATTTCTCTATACTTGCTTACAACTTACCCAATCATTCAGATCTTTTCCATATTTTCTTCATCTTCTGGGTTATAGATCTAATCTATCGATGATATTGATTATAGTCAAGTTCTCTCCTTATCGGATTTTCAGATTAACAAAATATTTTTTTGTTTTCTTTATTTTTTTTGTCCATTTATTTTTTTGAATTTATTTAATGGATCAAACAGTTTGATGGATATTATTTGGCCAGTTCAATGTTTTGTTATAATATTTTCAATAATTTTCCGTTATTTCTATTTTAAAATTGTATAATATTTAAAAATATATAAATATTCTTTCTTTGAACATATAAATCATTTAAATTGAGACTACTTATCATTAAAATATAAAAAATATTAAATTTCAGTTTATAAATTTTAATTTTATAAATTTTTGACAAACAATCCATTTATGAATTATAATTTCTATAACTACCATAATAAATTTGTTCATATGAAAAATTTATGGTATTTAATTAATTTATATGGTAATAAATAAAATAATCATAAAAATATTTTAATTTATGGAGTGTTATGTGTCAAATTTTTAGCTAATGTATATGTCATATTTCATGAATATAACTCATGTATTTGACATATATCAATATTTTAACAAACGTATAGTATTTTATATTAGTATATAGATTAGGCCACATGCGGCCTTTTTAAAACTAATTTCACTAATGAAGCCATTTGTAAAAGTATTTCAATTCCGAACAAATTATGAAAAGAATTTCACTTACAGGCAATTTTCAAGATAGCTTCTAATTTCCTAAAATCTCTCCATTACCATAATTAAGGAGAAAAAACTGCACCGTGGATCAACAAAAACTCCTTAAATTATGGAAATATGGTAGTGATAATGTATTTAGCATTATAATTTGATTAACCAAATGAAAAATTAATTTAATTATACCAAAATAAGACCAATAAAATCATAAACAATAACAATTACACATTGAATAAATACGAAAACCCTATAATAGTAGTGAAATCACAAATATTAGCTCAGTATTATCTGAATAATATTTGTTATGATTTTAATTTTTTGTTATTTTTGTTATATTCTTGTTGTTGTTGTAGTGTTTCAATATCATCCTTATATCGAGTGAATAATAACATAATAATAACAATACTGCATTATTATTTATGGTTATACCAATACACTCATCATATACTGTGAATCATAGAATATTAATAAATATAACAATTCATTATTATTTTGATCACATTTTTATTGTTGTTGTAGACTTTCTATTAAAAAATATTATTATTCTGGCCATATTCGTGTTGTTGTTTTAAAATTTTAATTTTTATCATTACATCTTATAAATAATAACAGAATAATAATTGAAACATATATAAACCATCGAGTTGGTTTATATACGATTCAGGGATCATAATTTTTTTTGGATCAAGAGATTTCCTAAATTGTTGGAAATATAATTACACCTGATATTGTGTCAATATGTTTTTAATATATGTTTTGCATGCACACCTTTTTTTAGTACGTTTGATCTCAACATCTGCTAATGAGTTTCGGTTATAATAGGATATATTATTATTATCTCATTGATTATCGTTATCTTAGAGATTATATCAGCATGAACATCCTCATTTATCCTAATAATTTAAAGAGATTTTATTGAACCTATTTTATCTCCACAATTAACAGTAATTGGCAGTTAGATATATATGTCTTTGTGTGTAAATAATATTTTTCTTTTATCTATTAGTGAAAAGATGTTTTAATGTCAAGGTATAGTTATCGGGGTTAGATATACTTCTTTTATCTATTAGTGAAATAATCTAAAACCGAAACCCTAACTTCAGAGCAAATCCATTTCGTCCAAACTCAAAAACCTCTAAAACGAATTTAAATCCTTACATTGCGGACCTCCACTAACCATAATCAAACAACATTCAACTCCCACTTCAACAGAAATCAACAATTCCAAGCTCAACATCAAATTTGGCCATAAACCTTAAATGAACAAAACTTGAATGAAATGAAGAAAAAAAGAGATTAATAATGTGTTCTTATCTCAAGAATCGAAGTGGAAGCAATGAGGAGCAATGAGAGATGAAAAGAAATCAATTTGAAAGTAAATTTGGTGGTTAAGAGGAGTTATGGCCGAAAGAAGTCGAGTGAGGGTATTTATAAACCCACGACCCCAAAACGCATCATTTCACTAAAAAATTGCCCATATTACACACGTCTACACGCATAACACTCTTTCTATGCACGTAGCACGGTTCTTACATGCGTAGATCAGCCTTCAATGCGCGTAGATGACTCAAACAACCACTGTCCCAACCCAGAATATGATCAATGCGCTTAGGAACCTTATAACGCACGTAATAGACCTCCGGCTAGCCCTACGCACGTAATTCCGCATCTTTAGTGCATTCCAAACCTAAGATCATAGTTCTCATCATTCCTGGGACCTACTAAACACCAAAACTTGGTAGAAAGATGTACGAAACATCTCTGAACACTCCAAACCACTACAGAATCAAACGAGATGCTACAAGAACCTAATTGGAACGGACATGATATTACAAAAGCATGCTGCAAAAAACGTACAAATTTCATCACTCCCATGAAATCACATATAGTTAATAGTCTCCTCCTTAAAGTATCTATTTTTAAGCTATAATTATTTCAATAGGCCGATATTGCAACTCAGTTGAATAGGGGAGAAGCGCAATCCACTGTTTATTTCATGCATCCCACCCACCTCTGCACCTCACTTTAAAAGACCAAACCACAAGGAGAAGTGATGCAGAAAAACCAACAAAAGAATTAAAAAACTTCAGCAAAAAAATAGTTATTTTTTTAATAAAATACATAGAGACCAGCCGTTTCACTTACAGTGGCTCATTGCATGTCCATGAAATTGAACAGAACAAATTCGATAAAGGAATGAATGCGTTTTTGTGGCAAGATGATTCGTTGTAGACAAAAAAAGATTTGACAAAGAATGGAAATCCATGGTTGCTGATTCCTCCAATTGAATGAGCTCTATGTTGCCCGTTGGATGTTGTAAGGTAAACTTTCTTGGATTTTGCGGTGGTAGATGACATTGTGCTGGTGATGATAAAAAAAAAAGGTCTTTGATATTTAACAATTAGGTGAAGATATGAGAATATGTAATGAATGCTATTACAACAAATCCCTAGAAATTAAACACCAAACCCAAAGGAAAAATGAACGGGACATATTCCATGAAGAGGAATAAAGAATGAAATAATTTTTGTGCCACATGTGAATCAACAAAAAACACTTGTCACAAATTTAAAAAACTCTATAAAATATTAATGCAACAATTTAATTAAAGTATTTGAAATGTTTGCAAAAAGGCAAGTAATATTAATAAAAAAATTGATTTCCTAGCACAAGACAAGTCCAAATTGTTTGTTATAATTATTGATTATTCATCATCAATTGTTATATTTTTTATTATGTCATTTTGTTAAAATTTTCAACGTTTCATAGATCAATTGGGATGGTGACAAGGTATTTTTTTACTCTTGTTACTTTTCACGGATCGGAACTGTTAAAAAATAAATAATCTCATTCTTAACAACCACTTTAGAGGATTTATAACTTATTAATACTGTAGTCGATTGGTTAGATCTTTAGTATGAGTGGATGAATTAAGAAGAACAACTCGCGAAGATGGATCCTACGTGTCCACTGTTTTTGACTGGTTTTTGTTTTCCTATGATCCTGGTTGTTGTTTTTTTTTTGACTATGTTGTGCTGAGGCATCCCCCTTAATATGAGAGACGAGCAACATGAAGAGCATCATCATATGTTGTCATGAATTATTGTATTCAATTCAATGGAACATAAAAATTACAGCGAGGATATGTTCAATTACAACATAGATTCAACAGTGGCTGTAAGATTAAACAATCAAGCCTGCTAAAGCTTTAAGAAAAAAAATTCCAAGTATCAGTTCCCAGGAGCAACCTGAAAGTTGCTGGTTATTTGTGTGTAACCAACCAACCAAACCATCCCGCAACCCAATCAAGTAAAGTCAGTAGCTGTACACATTTGCTGCTATAATTGGCTTTCTGACAGAAAATGTGCTGCTTCACATTTTGATGTATAACCCATATTTTGTTGTGTTATACTTCCTGTACACCCCTGTTAGTTTTCCCGCTCCTGCCTTCTGGTGGAACCCAACCATTAGTCTTGAACATTCTCTGTCACCGACCAAGAAAACAGTTACGTCATTGTTAATTATAGATGCC
>CAODLS010856515.1:0-11504 GCA_948243855.1 Flueggea neowawraea
ACATGATTTGTTATGATAGAGGTGGGTCCTCATTGCTATGGCTGGTCCATACATTTCTTGATATTTGGCAGAGTCCATATCACGCATGTTTAGTCTCATATTGCCTGTATATGTTTTGACATGAAAATGATGATTTAAAATCTTAAATGATTTTAATACGCCTTCGTGCATGTTGTTTGCTGTTATTGCAAATGGTTTCGAAATGGATTTTTGAAAGGCTATTATTGTATAGCGTGTATATTTATATATACTTATGAATACTGCTTGTGGTATTTGCGAACTGTTTTCAAAACAGACTCTGTGAGGCACATATGAGGCACTCTGAAGTGTTATTCCTCACTGGGATTCACCCCTATTTTATTTTCTGTTGTGGATGATTCTATCTTCCAAGTGCACATATTTTGGCTTCGGCGTTTATTCCGCATCTTGGACACTCGTGAGGAGACCTTTTGGTTAGTGATGCCTATTGTTCAGACTTCTTTTATTTTGTAGAGTTTCGTACCAGATTGTTGTGGGGTGTTGGGCTGTATGTATACTTTGATATATTTATTGTATTTGATTTTACCAGAGTATATGGTTTGTATATATTTGTTATATATTTATATATAAATTGTTTTAAGTTATAAGATGTTTTTCCAATAAATGTTTTGAAAATCAAATGATGGGTAGTAATTCTAATTATTTGGAAGGCTTGTGCGGGATGGGTCGGGCTTCCATAGACGGTTTGTCTCTTACGCAGGTCATGGTCCCAAGAATGGGTCGTGACAATCTTGGATTTGATATTGGTCCCATGTCAGTTTGTTTTGGCATTTTATTTGGGTAAAAAAACTTTTTTTGTGAGCATGTGATATTGCTAATTTTCTCGTAGTATATTGTTCTGCAGTCTGACGGGGTATATCTAGCAGGAGTGTGGGGACTGCAATGCTCGCAGATGTGCTTAGATCAGTATCTGCTTTGTATAGCCTTGAGACCCTTAGGGTGGATGAAGTACTATTTAGAGCCCCTAAGATTGTCGGTTGTTAGCCCTTTTGAGTCGAGTACCATTTGGACTCCTAAGGTTGCTAGTTTATTTTGATATGATCTAGTCAACGCATTTTTAATATAGTACGGGCCTATCATCAGTGATTAACAGCTCTGTTTATCATCTAGCACGATGTTTTCATAGCATGATTAATTATTTTGACAGCACTTTCATTTTTAGGTAAAATGGTTAATTTGTATAAATGCATTTTAAAAGTTTATTTTGTCTTGGATATATAATATTTGTTCATGTTTGTCATGACCCGTTGTCGGACCATGACCGGCGTACAAGATGATTTGAACCGGAAGCTCGGACCATCTCGTACAAGCCTCGGATAATAGATATACTACCTAGAAAATCATTTAACATACATGTTAGTATAAAATCATTACAACAATATATATGTAAATATATATTCATAAATGATAATTCAAGAATATATATACAAATCGTATGCATGCAAGATCAATGCCCAAAAATCAAAATGCAACCCAGTAACCCGCTAGCATTCGGTGCAGAGCCCTATCAAAATAAGGAGCCCGAGCAAAAGGGCATCAACTAACCAAATCACTGACGCCTCACTGAGTATATGAATGTCGGATGGTTGCTGAGTCAAATAGAACCTAAAAAATATTAAGGGGGTGAGAAATCTCAGTGAGGGGCAACACTTTAAATCGCCTCATACGTGCATCACATAGACCTTTTTAAAAACATTTTGTAAATACCACATGCGATATACCGAATACATATATATACACTCTAAGTTCTAGCTTTGAAAACTCATTTCTGAAAACGTTCGCACCCTCAGCAAACATCATACAATATGCATAAGGTTCAAACTTAAATATGTACATATATTAATATACTGAATATCTGATAGGAATGGAACTGAACTGATGTGATGTGGCAACACCACCTGATATAATTGACCTAGTGTGCTTTCTTTAAACACACGGGTTACCACCAACCCTGGTAACTGGATATAACTAATCTCATGTGCTTACGCTAGACACAAGGGTTACCACCTAACCTAGTAACTGGATATAACTGATCTCGTGTGCTTTCTCTAACACACGAGTTACCACCAACCCTGGTAACTGGATATAATTGACAAATGGTATACCATATGCTACGCCTCTCCGTAGCTGAGTGTCCCAAATCAACAGATTATATATAACTTATATTGATAGCACGCACATGCAACTAATAACTAATACAGATACTAATAAAGGACATATACTAATGTCCATACTTGAATCTCCTTCGTACACATAATTTGATTTCTTATAATTTCCACTTATTAATTAGTCTGGTTACAGATATGGTCTGAACATAGCAAAACATATAAGTTCTGAAAGACACAGCCTATGTGTGTGAAGTTGCTACCACACTCACCTAGTAGTCAAGCTGAACTCCAATCAAGCACCACTGGTACCTGGCTGGTCGTGCTGACAGGCACAAGAAGTTGAAACAAATAAATCACATTCAATTGATCAGAACAGGGTACTGGTACTGTGGCGGTACCGAATGTATGCATGCAATGCAAATGCCAGCTAAGCCTCGATGGCGTCGGATGCTAAAATATAACAATCTCTCAATTCGATCAATACCCAACTGATCGATCACATACACAAACTATAATTGACCTCTTGGTCATGAATCTAAAACCTATTCAGATAACCCAACTCAGAATCATCAAGATTGTTCACCCTCAAATTCGAATTCTAACACCCATGATGAATGATCCGTCCATTCACAAGGTCCAACTCAAATCAAAGCATTCCTAACTTAGATCTAACCTTATAAAACATAAACAACTTCAGATTCAACAAGAAATTCACTAAAATTTGAATCCCTAGCTTGAAATAAACCCATTTCATTCAAACATGAAATCTCTCAAAACTGAAGTTAAAATCTCGTGAGTTCAACCTTAAACATGCTTAATCTAACAATTTTTAACTACCTTAAACACAGAATGAACAGATCTGAACTCAACACTCATTTTTGAAGAAACCCTAGATGAGTGAATGTAGAACAGAAAATGAAGAAGAGAAGGGATTATCAAACTTTTCTTACCTCAAGGAAGAAAAAGGATGGATGGAAGAGCAATGGAAAAGGAAAAGAACTGATCTCTGAAGTAATTTCGATGCTTGAAGGAGTAAATGCTGAGAATATGTTAGTTGGGGGTATTTATAAGCCATTGACAACGAAATGCTACGTGGCATGCAAAATGGCCCAGCAAAACAATCCTACGTGCGATGTGCCTCCTTCTACGCACGTTGATCAAGGTCTACGTGCATAGACGAAGCTTCAACGTACGTAGATCACAGATCTGATGACCTTTTACTCCTACATCTGAAATCAATGTGCACACCACATACACTATGCTCGTAGATGGCTTCCCTTACTCATAACTTACATCAAAAAAATGTTGAACTCAGGCAGAACCTCCTCTAACGTAAGTAGTTCCCCCCATTCGCTCACGGTCTAAGTCTTAACGATGTTCAACACACACAGAACATCACCCCTGCACGCTGATGCCCTTAGGCACGTTCACGGTCCAACTCGAACACTCATCTACGTGCATAGAATCTCTTCCAACGCACGTAGATGGCCTTCAGCGTGTCTTGCGCGAACAACTCAGCCTTCAAAGCATTCTCACTCAAGTTTGAAACCTTATTTACCTTGAAGACTGTACAAAATACTACCATATTCCTGTTAGAACTGACGGGGTATTACATATTTTCCCCTTCATAAGAAATTCATTCTCGAATTTTCACGCAACTAAGTATAAGCTAGAAGAAGTCCAAGTTTTAGATTAAGAACCATATCTAAAATATCCTCAAAAAATGCCAAGTCAAACCTCTATCATGACCTAGCCAGAACGGACGAGGTTTTACATACTTCCCCTCAAAAGAAATTCGTCCCGAATTTCCACGCAACTAAACTGGAATGACTACAGAGAAGCTTGGAATACTGAAAAGAATCTAAGTCTCTTATGGACTCATAACCTCAAGTCTCAACTGATCAGATGTAGAGACTAACAGAGTCTCCCTAATGCACAACTCTCGCATATCCAGGTATATTGATGTGCACTAACAAATGCAGATGATGCAATAAATGTAGAAACTGAAATGTCAAATATGCATGAGCAGAGATAGAAAGAAGGTATGCTAACCTAAAGATCTGCAAATTCGAACAAATACAGATATCTAAATCGCATCTCATCCTCAGCCTCCCAAGTGGCCTCCTCAACTGAGTGATGCCTTAAAATCACCTTCATTGATGTTATCTCCTTGTTCCTGAGTCTCTTGACATGTCGGTCAACAACCCTTACTGGAACCTCGTCATAGGATAAATCGGGTCTCACCTCGACTTAATGTGGTGCCAAAACATGAGACAAGTCAGGAACATACTTCCTCAGAAGTGAAATATGGAACACCAGGTGAATAGAAGCACACTGAGGCGGTAATTCCAACTCATATGTCACGGCCCCCACACGATCGATGTATATCGGGCTTAACTTGCCCTTCTTTTTAAATCTTATTATGCCCTTCATCGACGATACCTTGAGAAATACATGGTCACAACAGTGAATGCCAAATGTTTACGCTTTGGATCAGCATAACTCTTCTGACCACTGTGAGCAGTCTAGATCCTCTGCTGAATCAATATGACTTTCTCCGTAGTCTCTAGAATGAGATATGGCCCCAAAGGCTCTCTGTCACTAGCCTCGGCCTAGCACAGATGAGATCTACACTTGCTGCCATACAATGCCTCGTAAGATGCCATTTCGATACTCTAATGGAATGAGTTATTATATGCAAACCCTACCAATGGCAAATGGGAATCCCAACTACCAGCAAAATCTACAAAACATGCTCTCAACATGTCTTCTAAAGTCTGAATCGTGCACTCGGATTGACCATTGGTCTGCGGATGAAATGCAACGCTAAAGTCCAATCAAGTACCCAACTCTTCTTGTAGTTTACTCTAGAACTGCAGGTAAACTGGGGTCCTCTGTCTGACACTATAGAGACTGGCACACCATGCAAATATACAATCATGTCTGCATATAACTTCGCTAGAAGTGCCACTCCATACGTCGTCTTGATAGGAAGAAAATGTGCTGACTTGGTCAATCGATCAACAATTACCCAAATGGAGTCATATCCAGAAGGTATCCTTGGCAATCCAACCACAAAATCCATCATAATGCGGTCCCACTTCCACTCTGAAAGAGGTAAGTACTGCAACAACCCAGAAGGACATTGATGCTCGAATTTCACCTGCTGACAGGTCAAGGATCGACTGACAAACTCGTCGATATCCTTCTTCATCCCTGGCCACCAATAAGACTCTCGAAGGTCCCAATACATCTTAATGTATCCCGAGTGTACAAAATATGTGGAGTTGTGACCCTCGATCATAATCTCCTCGCATAACCCACTAGAGAAAGGTATGCACAATCTTAGTCCAAACCAGAGGATTCTAGAGTCATTAATGTTGAAACCCGGTACACTAGATGATCTCACCTTCTCAATCACACTCTTCATCTCAGGATCCTCCTTCTGAGCCTCTCGGATCTGATCCAACAGTATAGACCTCGCATCAACGTGAACAAGCAAGGCTCCCGAGTCATCAAACTGTAACTCAACTCCAAACTCCATTAACACTGCCATTCAAACACTGCAGTCTGCCTCTTAATGGAGATATGAGCTAAGCAACCCACTGACTTCCTACTCAGAGCATCGACAACAACGTTAGCCTTGCCAGAATGGTATGATATAGTGCAATCATAATCCTTCCACAACTCTAGCTAGCGCCTCTGCCTCAAATTTAGGTCTCGCTGCCCAAAAATATACCTCAAAATCTTATGATCTGTGAAGATATCAAAAGTCTCTTCGTATAGATAATGTCTCCAGATGTTGAGTGCAAATACTACTGCCGCTAACTCCAAGTCGTGTGTCGGGTAATTTTGTTCGTGCTTCTTGAGTTATCTCGATGCATAGGCAATCACCTTGCCAAGTTGCATCAATACACAACCTAAGCCAACTCTAGATGCATCACAGTATACTGCAAAA
Source organism: Flueggea neowawraea (assembly GCA_948243855.1). Classification (NCBI taxonomy): domain Eukaryota; kingdom Viridiplantae; phylum Streptophyta; class Magnoliopsida; order Malpighiales; family Phyllanthaceae; genus Flueggea; species Flueggea neowawraea. Next base: position 6,106 of record CAODLS010856515.1, read on the forward strand.
CCTTTAGAGCCCGACAGCAACACCAACACTGGCGCACTAATCATACACTTCTTCAGCTTTTGGAAGCTATCCTAGCACCTGTCAGACCAAACAAATTTAACCCCTTTCTAGGTCAATCGGGTCATAGGAGTTGCAATCTAGGAAAAAGCATGGATGAACCTCCTATAATACCTAGCCATCCCTAAGAAACTCCAAATCTCCGTAATGGTCTAATGCTTCTCCCAAAGAAGTATTGCCTCTACCTTCTTCAGGTCCACCATAATACCATCCCTGGACACCACGTGTCTCAGAAATGCTATCTGCTCTAGCCAGAACTCACACTTCGAGAACTTCACATAAAGTTGATGCTTTTGTAGTGTTTGCAACATGGACCTCAAGTGGTCATGTGATCCTCCCTACTCCTCGTGTCAATCAGAATGTCGTTGATGAAGACGATGGCAAATCGATCCAGGTACGGTCTAAACACCATGTTCATCAAATCCATAAATGTCGCTAGTGCGTTAGTCAAACCAAATGACATCACCAGGAACTCATAATGCCCATACCTAGTCTGAAAAGTTGTCTTGGGGATATCCTCATCCTTGATCCTCAACTGGTAATATCCCGACCTCAAGTCGATCTTAGAAAACCATTACACTCTTTGCAACTGGTCAAACAGATCATCTATCCTCAGAAGTGGATATCGGTTCTTCACAGTTACCTTGTTAAGTTGTTGGTAATCGATGCACATACGAAGGATCTCATCCTTCTTCTTGACAAACAAAACTGAAGTGCCCCAAGGTGAAACACTAGGTCGGATAAATCCTTTGTCCAACAACTCCTTCAACTGAGTCTCTAATTCCTTCAACTCTACTGGCGCCATCCGATACGGTGGAATCGATATCAGATCGGTACCAGGCTTTACCTCTATGGCAAACTCAATCTATCAATATGGTGGTAGTCCCGATAACTCATCCAAAAATATGTCAGAATAATCTCGTACCACCGGTACGTCTGCCAGACTCAACCCCGAACTCTGTGTTTCAGTGAATGTGATGCCTCACACCTACGACGAATCATCCTTTCTGCTTTAACAGCGGATACATAACTCTGTACCACACTGTCTCGCTCTCCCTGGTAACAAAACTCAGTCTATCTAGGCGGTCGAAAACATATCCTCTTGGCAAAGCAATCTAATGTAGCATGCCGATCAGAAAGCGAATCCATACCTAGTATGATATCAAACTCTCCCACATCCAGTAGGATGAGATCGGCTACTAACTCATGCCCATTGATCGAGATCACACAATCCTAAACCCTAGAATCAGTCAACAACTTGCTATCCAAAGACGATGAAACCTCTAGCAACCTATCCAACTGACGCAACACTAATCCCGAACGTTCAAAAAATGGTGGAGTAATGAATGAATGTGATGCCCCAGTATCAAATAATACATAATCAAAGGTATCAGAAATAGAGAGCGTACCGACAACAACAACATTGGAGGTCTGAGCCTACTGACAAGTTAGATGATACACTCATGTCTGGCTCACTCCCGCCGCACAGCTCTATCTTGCATGACCACGACTACCACCTTGAGTACTCTGGCCATGGCCTCTAAAGCCTGTTATGCCTCTGCCAGTACCTGCACTAGCTGTGTCTGAACCCCTACCTCTGGTCTGACTAGCCTGAGACTCTGCGTTCAATCTGTGGGGACAATCAGCTATCTTGTGCCCTAGTTGGCTACAGTAGTAACAGGTTCCTAGTGTCTTGTTAGACATACCAGGGTGCCTCATCCCATAAGTCTCGCACTGAGGCAACAAAATCCTACCAGCACCCCCTAAGCTCTGGCCAGTGCCCTGACCCCCAGAGTGTATGGCTGGTTGTGCTACACTACAACTCTGAGCACTCTAACTTCTAGTGGAGTGTCCACCTCTCCGATCCCAACGAGTCCCCTGACTCCGGCCCTGTTGGCGTCCTGAATCACCTTTTGTCTTAGCTTTCTTGGAACCCCTAGGATGCCTCTCATCCATGTACTCTATGCCTCGGGCTGCCTCAGCTATTTGCCCCACGATATTCAACCCAAAAATTGCCACCACCCTGCTGATCATGGGTCACAAACCGTCTAAAAACTTCCTGGCCAAAGCGTCCTCTCCATGACACTGAGAAGGTGCATACTTACTCAACCCCTTAAACCTCTCCTCATAGTTTGTCACTGATATACACTTTTCGTGATGATAGTCATTGATTTCATCTGCCTTCCTATCCCTAATACTCTGGGGAAGGACAAATACGATGAGCTCATTCTTAAACCCAGCCCAGCTAACATATCCATTGGTCTCATAACTCAACCACCACTAAAGCTGCCCAACCGCCCAATAAGAATCCAACGAGTCTGACCCTGTCGACATCGTCAGTGATGTCTCGAGCTTGAAAGCAACGCTCCACCCTAGTGAGGAAATCATAGGGATCCTCACCCATCTTGCCTAAAAATTGAGGCAGAGTGAGATTCAAGAACCTATCCAGCAAACTATCACCTCTGACACGTGGCGCTACAAGCACGACTACTGGAGCAGCCTCTACAACTATCTCAAGTTGAGGCTGACAAATGGGTGGTTCTACTGGTGGCAAAACTGGTGCCACTGCAGGTGAAGGGACTGGTGGAATCCCAGCTGCCTGTCCAGGGAGAGTCCTCTCCATACGGTCAATAACTTGAGCTATATGCTCAAGCATCTCAAGGTGAGCGGTAAGTAGCTACTGCAGAAGTACCAGCTGAGGCTGTGGCTGTTGCTGCTGAGGTATCGACTGAAGTGCTACAACTTTTGGGGCACTGTGAGAATCATGATGGTCGGCTACAGAATAGATTATGGCCTCTACGGGCACGCACCTAGGCCTACCACAAGGTACGACCACCACCTCTATCCATATCTACACATACCAGACAACAAACACATACGCATATGTCAAACACCACTGATTGCCATAGTACCACGAAATTTCTCAGAAATTTATGCAGAAGCAAATCAAGTTGATTCGATCAAAGATACCTATGCTTCACACCGACCCAGACTATACGAAACCTAATGCTGTGATACCACCTTTGGTATCAGAGTACACAACGGCCAAAGAGTTACGAAACCTATGTCTCCGATACCATCTTTGTCACAACCCATTTTTGGATCATGATCAGTGTACAACATGATCTAAATCGAAGGCCCAGATCATCTCGTACAAGCCTCGGATAACATATATACTACCCAAAAAATCATTTGACATACATGCGAGTATAAAATGATTATAACAATATATATGTAAATATATATTCATAAATGATAATTCAAGAATATATATACAAATCATATACATGTAAGATCAATGCCCAAAAATGAAAATGTAAACCAGTAACCCACTAGCATTCGGTGCGGAGCCCTATCAAAATAAGGAGCCCGAGCAAAAGGGCATCAACTAACCAAATCACTGACGCCTCACTGAGTATCTGAATGTCGGATGGTTGTTGAGTCAAATAGCACCTGAAAATATTAAGGGGGTGAGAAGACACTCTAGATTGCCTCATACGTGCATCACACAGACCGTTTTGAAAACATTTCGGAAATACCACATGCGATATACTGAATACATATATATACACTCTAAGTATATTCTGGCTTTAAAAACTCATTTTTGAAAATGTTCGTACCTTCGGAAAACATCATACAACATGGATAAGGTTCAAACTTAAATATGTACATATATTAATATATTGAATAACCAATAGGGACGGAATTGAACTGATGTGATGTGGCAATGTCACCTGATATAACTGACCTCGTGTGCTTTCTCTAAACACACAGGTTACCACCAACCCTGATAACTGGATATAACTGATATTGTGTGCTTGCGTTAGACACATGGGTTACCATCTAACCTGGTAATTGGATATAACTGATCTCATATGCTTTCTCTAACACACGGGTTACCACCAACCCTGGTAACTAGATATAACTGACCAATGGTATACCATAGGCTACGCCTCTATGTAGATGAGTGTCCCAAATCAACAGATTATATATAACTTATATTGATAGCAAGCACATACAACTGATAACTAATACAAATACTAATAAAGGACATATACTAATGTCCATACTGATAATTGAATTTCCTTATTACACATAATCTGATTTCTTATAATTTTCACTTATTATTAGTCTGATTACAGATATGATCTGAACACAACAAAACATATAAGTTCTGAAAGACACAGCTTATGTGTTTGAAGTTGCTACCACACCCACCTGGTAGTCAAACTAAACTCCAATCAAGCACCACTGGTACATGGCTGGTCGTGCTGACAGGTACAAGAAGCTGAAACAAATAAAGCACATTCAACTAATCAGAACAGGGTACTGGCACTATGGCAGTATCGAATGTATGCATGCAATGTAAATGCCATCTAAGCCTCGATGGCGTCGTATGCTAAAATATAACAATCTCTTAATTCGATCAATACCCAACTGATCAATCACATACACAAAATATAATCGACCTCCTGGTCATGAATCTAACACCTATTCAGATAACCCAACTCAGAATCATCAAGATTGTTCACCCTCAAATTCGGATTCTAGGACCCATGATGAATGATCCATCCATTCATAAGGTCTAACTCAAATCAAAGCATTCCTAACTCAAATCTGACCTTATACAACAGAAACAACTTCAGATTCGACAAGAAATTCACCAAAATTTGAATCCCTAGCTCGGAATAAACTCATTTCATTCAAACATGAAATCTCCCAAAACTAAAGTTAAAATCTCATGAGTTCAACCTCAAACATCCATAATCTAACAATCTTTAACTCCCTTAAACATAGAATGAACAGATCTGAACACAACACTCATTTTCAAAAAATCCTAGATGAGTGAATGCATAATAGAAAATGAAGAAGAGAAGGGATTATCAGATGTTTCTTACCTTAAGGAAGAAAAAGGATGGATGGAAGAGCAATGGGAGAGGAAAAGAACTGGTCTCTAAGTAATTTCGGTGGTTGGAGGAGTAAATGCCGAGAATGCGTTAGTTGGGGTATTTATAAGCCATTGATACCGAAATGTTGCGTGGCATGCAAAATGGCCCAGCAAAACAATCCTACATGTGTTATGCCTCCTTCTACTCATGTTGATCAAGGTTTACATGCGTAGAAGAAGCTTCAATGTACGTAGATCGTAGATCTGATGACCTTTTACTCCTACATCTGAAATCAACGTGCACACCACATATACTATACACGTAGACAGCTTCCCTTAGTCATGACTTACATCCAAAAAATGCTCAATGCACGCAAAACCTCCTCCAATGCACGTAGTTCCCCCATTTGCTCATGGTCCATGTCTTAACGATGTTCAACGCACGCAGAACATC
>CAODLS010856683.1:0-13602 GCA_948243855.1 Flueggea neowawraea
CCCAAAAACAAAATAATCAAGGACTTCATTATTTATTTTAGTGTGTAGAATTAAATATTTTTCAAAAGATTATTAATTATCATCAAGCAAAAGAAGCTTGGGAAATTTTGTTGAAATCTTATCAAGGTGCTGAAAAAGTAAGAAATGTGCGATTGCAAAAATTGAGACGAGATTTTAAGTTACTTCAGCAAGAAAAAGATGAAAGTGTGGTAGATTATTATGGAAGGGTGCAGAAATTAGCTAATGACATGAAAGTCAATGGTGAGTCAGTTACAAAATTGAAGATTGTAGAGAAAATTCTTTGTACTTTGCTTGACACGTTTGATTACAAAGTTGCTGCAATAAAAGAATCTGGAGATCTTAGCACAATAACAGTTGATGATTTGCAAGCTACATCGGAAGCCCATGAACAACGATTGAATGAAAGGAAAACAACGACAGTAGAGCAAGCATTAAAGGCTCAAGTGAACTTAAAAAAAGGCACAGACATTGGTAACAAAGAAGAGTCCAACACCAGAGGTGGATTTTTTAAAAACAGAGGAAGAGGCCGAGGCTGAAGTGGACAAGGAAACCTAAGGCAAAGAGAAGATAATGGAGGAGATGGTTCAAGCAATAACCAAGATCGCTTAAACATTCAATGTCACAAATGCCACAAATATGGACATTTTCAACGCGAATATAAGTCAGATATTCAGTGCTACAATTGCAAAAAATATGGGCACTACAGTAATGAATGTCGAAACAAGCAAACCAATAAATAGAATTATGTCAAAGTTGCTGAGCAAAAAGGAGGCACCATGGGGACCTTGTTGTTGACTAGTAGTGCAATAATTGGAAATGATGACAATCAATGGTTGTTGGATACTGGTTGTAGCAATCATTTTAGTGGTATGAAAGACTTGTTCATTAACCTTGATGAGAATTATCGTTGCAGTGTGAAGTTTGGTGACAACACGAAAATTCCAATTTTAGGCAAAGGTAAAATTGGAATTCGATTGAATGATGGTTCTTTAAATTTCATATCTGATGTGCTTTATGCTCCTAGTATTTGCCAAATTTGTTGAGTGTTGGTCAACTTGCTGACAAGGGTTATGACTTGCATTTCAACAAAGAAGGGTGTCTTATCAATGATGTGAAGAAAGGTGTTATTGCACAAACTAAGATGAATAACAACAGATTATTTCTTATGAATATTAAACATGATAGTCAATCTTCTTGTAATTCTATTACTATTGATGATAATTGGTTGTCGCATATGCGTCTTGGGCATTTAAATTTTGGGAGCATGAAATTTCTGGCTAATCATCAATGGATTTCTGGCTTAACACATATTGAAATTCCTAATCATGTTTATGAGACTTGTGTCTTAGGCAAGAAGCATAGAGATCCTTTTCCTAAAGGACAAGCATTGAGAGCTTAAAGACGCTTAAATTGGTGCATTCAGATTTATGCTTTGTGGAGGTTCCTTCTATTGGTGGGAGTAAGTACTTTATCACTTTCATTGATGATTTTAGTAGAAACACTTGGGTCTATTTTTTGAAGCATAAATGTAATGCTTGTAATGTCTTCAAAGACTTATTGGCTTATGTTGAAAAATAAAGTGGCTATTCTATCAAAACTTTGAGAACAGATAGAGGAACAGAGTATACTGTGTGTGATGATTTTCTGAAGAAAATAGGCATACATCATCAATTGACTGCAAGATACACTCCTCAACAAAATGGAGTAGCTGAAAGGGAGAATAGAACAATCATGGATATGGTAAGATGCATGCTGCATTGTAAGAAGTTGCCAAAGAGCTTTTGGGCCGAAACAGTTACTTGTACAATATATGTTTTGAATAGGTGTTACACTTGAAGTTTACAAGACAAGACACCTTATGAAGCATGGTGTGGACAAAATCCAAATCGCAATCATCTCTAGGTATTTGGTTGCATTGCTTATACTCATGTTCCTACTGAATTGAGGAAAAAAAATTAGATGATAGAGCAGAAAATGCATATTTATTGGATATTGTCATGAGACAAAAGGCTATAAACTTTACAATCCTATGACAAAAAAGATTGTCATAAGTTGTGATGTGATTTTTGAAGAAGAAAGAGCTTGGGATTGGTCAAGTGAAGAGAAGAAGGCATTGCCTAAACCCATAGTCGTTGCCCAAGAAGACAATGAAGATGCTCAATTGTCTACAACTGCACCACCTGCTGGAGAATCTAGTCGACCACAACGAATACGTCGCTTGCCTTCTCACCTACAAGACTATGTGATTGACCGTGATAATGCTTCTTTTGATGATGATGAAGATGCTCATTATGCTTATTTTGTTGATTGTACTCCAATGAGTTATTAAGAGGCTTCAAAAGATCTTAAATGGGTTAATTCAATGGATGAAGAGATTCATGCAATTGAGAAAAACAACACTTGAGACCTCACAACTCTTCCAAAGGGAAAGGTAGCAATTGGAGTGAAATGGGTTCACAAGTTTAAGTACAAGCCCGATGGAGAAATAGCTAACAGGAAGTCAAGATTGGTTGCCAAAGGTTACAAACAAAAATAAGGAGTTGACTACTTTGAAGTGTTTGCTCCTGTTGCAAGACTTGATACGGTACGTATGGTTATTTCTTTAAATGCTCAAAATTCTTGGAAAATTCATCAAATGGATGTGAAATCTGATTTCTTAAATGGAGAGCTTGAACAAGAAGTATATGTAGAGCAATCTCCAGGTTATATTGTGAATGGGGAAGAGGACAAAGTCTATAGATTGAAGAAATCCTTTTATGGGTTGAAACAAACACCTAAAGCATGGTATACTCGAATCGACTCTTATTTTCTTAATCATAGTTTTCATAGATGTCTCTATGAGCATGCATTATATGTCAAAGCTAATTCACATGGTGATATTATAACTGTATGCTTATATGTGGATGATCTTATCTTTACGGGAAATAATGAGAAGTTGTTATCAGAATTTAGGGAGGCTACGACCTCTGAATTTGAAATGACCGATATGGGTTTGATGTCTTACTTCCTTGGCATAAAAGTTGTACAAACTGATGATGGGATTTTTATTTCTCAAAAGAAGCATGCAATGGATATTTTCAAGAAGTTTAAGATGGAATCATCCAAATTTGATTCCAGTTGAAGAAAGATTGAAGCTTGACAAAAATGGAAGTGGTGAGTTAGTGAATATTACTAATTATAAGTGGCTTTTAGGGAGTTTGAGATACTTAACTGCTACACGTCCTGATATCATGTATGGAGTTGGGATACTTAGCAGATTTATGGAAGCCCCTAGACAATCTCATTGGCAAGCTGCAAAGAGAATTTTGAGATACATCAAATGTACATGCAATGATGGTATTTTCTATTCTCAAGCTAAGAATGTTGAACTTGTTTGCTACACGGCTAGTGATTGGGAGGAGATGTTGAGCAAAGAAAGAGTACTTTAGGGTATGTATTTCACCTAGGCACATGTGTGTTTTCATGTTCATCAAAGAAACAACAAGTTGTTGCTCTATCTACCGCTGAAGCTGAATACAATGATGTTGGAAATTGTGCTACTCAATCTATTTGGTTGAGAAGATTGCTTAGAGAGTTGCATCATCAACAAGAGAAGCATACGAAGATATTTTGTGACAACAAGTCTACAATTGCTTTGAAAAAGAATCCTGTGTTTCATGGTTGCACCAAACACATTGACATCAAGTATCACTATATTCGAGAGTTGGTAAAAGACAATAAGATTGTGATAGAGTTTTGTTCGAGTGAAGATCAAGTTGTTGATATTTTCACAAATCCATTAAATGTTGATTCATTTGTGAAGTTGAAGACAATGCTTAGCATGGTGAAGTTTGAAGAGCTTGGTTTAAGAGAGACAATGTAGGAATATTAAACCAAGTCAAATTAGGATTTATTATTAGAGTAGGAGTTTGATTCAATGTTAATTAGATTTACTTGTTCTAGTAGAATTTAGATTGTGCTATTATAAATAGATATGTTAGGATCTTATTATAACAACAAGAATAAAAAATCAAAATCAATAAAATTTTTGAGTGTTTGGTGCCCACAGTTGGACTGTGATGGCAAAGTTCACAGTGCAAATTTTCTTGTGGCCAAACATTCAAGAACTCTTCTTTGCCACCTCTGTCAATCCCTTACTCCTTGGACTGGCTCTGGATCCAGGTTTGGCCCTACTTTTTCTGTCTGTGACAACTGTGTTCAAAACTCCACTTCTACTGAAAACAGAGCCAACGAAGATGATAAAGACGGTGATGGTGATGATGATGATGGAGATGATGGTGGTGATGAAGATAATCAAGTAGTTCCGTGGGCTTCCTCTACTCCACCTCCTGCTGTTTCAAGTTCTTCTAACAGTACAAAAGATTGCTCTAGTAGGGTTTATAATAGCGATGATGGTGCTTCCCAGTCAGGAATGGAAATTCATTGAAAAGAACGCGCGATTCTTTAGAGTCTGATTCTCAGGTTACCTTCTTCTTCTTCTTCTTCTTCTTCTTCTTCTTCTTCTTCTTCTTCTTTTATGTGTTTGGTTATGTAATCTTCTTCTTCTTCTTCCTTCTTTTGGCATAAATATGAGACCAATTATTCTGTGTGTTTTAAAATCAGGATCACCTGAATTTGTGTGTGATGAATGAATCAGCCATTGTGGGTACACCAACGTTAAGGCCTCCGAAAGACAACAAGAGAAGTACAACGTTAGACTCTCAAAGAGGGTACTTAAAGAAAGCTATAATTCCTGAACCCAGAAAAAAGTCAGCACTGATGTTTGATTTGGAGACAAAGCAAAGCTCCTGGAGTTGTTGACGACTTTTTGTCGAATAATAAGCTAATAGATAGGTAGCGTCCAGGTAATGTTCTCTAATCCGAGAAATTGAAGTCTTCATGACTTGATTCTGACAACGTTTAGATTAGAGTTTGATTTGATCTGTGCAAATATGAGATTGGAATTCGGCATGTAGTAGCTAGCTAGGCTAGTAGTGCCTCCTTAACCATTAACCAAGTTGGAAGAATGTACTTCATTTTATGATAATTCCATAATTTGCTTAATATCAGTGGTGATAACAAATTGTACACCATTATTGTTTCTGCTTTCTTCAAGAAAAGTTATAACTTTTCAGAAACTGCAAAACATTGAAATGAATCAAATGGTTGTCAGTGTGAAATTAACATTGTTGAAAGGTTTGCATTTGGTCCCCAACGGTATGGGGGACCTTGGACTTGGTAGAAAACTAGAATGGATAGTGAGGAAACCGTTGGCGCTCTCTCTATTTGGAAGTTGTTTTGATCTTCTCACCAACAATAATAAAAATCTTATCAAACCTAAGATAACTTCAATAATAATAAATAACATTGAAGTTTAGAGACTTATCTCAAGTTTGCATTTTTAAAGTTCAAAATCTCCTTTGGTCTATTTCTATATCTTTTGAATCTAGAAAGGATTAATCGAGCAAGCACAAACTATTAAATCAAGACATATTATTTGGATGTTTTGTGGTTGAGGGGGTGAACTCATGGATAATAATTTCCTAGGACATGGATAATAATTTCTTACAAGTCAAGATTGTAAGAGTTTTTATAACTTTATTTTTTTTGTTAAGATGCAACATTTTTTTGTTTAGATCGTATGAATTTCTAATTAATATTAAAAAATATTAATTTATTTTAAATTATAAAATAGAAAATATTACTTGTTAACGAATAAAAGTTGCATGAACACGTATAACCAAATTATTATCCGGAACTCCTAACAATCAAAAAAATCCATTGAGCCTCTCAAATTGTCATGCTATACATATTGTTCCCCTTTTCAGGGGACTCAAGTTGTTTGTCATTCCCTGGTTTTTCAATTTGGTTACGGTTTGGTTCAGCTTAGAATTTCATCCTATTTTTCAAAACCTCATTATAAAATTATCATTATATGCATGATTTTCAATAACCTAACTCTTTTCCTTTTTCTTTTTTTGAAAAAAGAAAGAAAGAAAATTTAATGGTTATGGTTCTCAGGTGAGATGATCCCTCAGTAGGGCCACATGCAGTTCATCAAGTGTGTCAAGTGATTTTCCGATTGCACTTGCAATAACTTTCCGACACCTCCACTTGCATAGCACAAGTCCTTACAGTTTTTTTATGTTTTTTTTGTTAATTAAAAGTCCGATGAAGTAACTAATAATATGGTGGGTCAGTGATAAAAAAATTATTGTTTCAGTAGATAGTACGTTGATTTCTACTTGTTAAACGGAGAAAAATTATTAATGGGAAAATTTTATGTGGCCATCATGGACGCATAGTCGTTAAATATTGTTCACGACGGGTTGAGATATTTAGGGGCAACCTTTGATTGATGTTTTTGATTCTGTATATTTGGTTACAGCATTGTTTGAAGGTCACAAAAAGATATATTCTTCACCATATACGTAGGAGAACTTTGTAACCTTAAACCATAGCCACTTCTTACACATTCGCTGAATATGAGAAAAAAAAAGACAACTTCTTTACTACATTGATCGGATCACCTCCTCTCCAATTCTGTCATCAAGACCCGTCTAGATTCAATTCCTTATCGACCAAATTACCGATCCAAGTCAAAGATAAGGAACTTATAAAAATCACTCAAAACATAGATAAAGAAAAGAGAATATATATATATATTCCAGCTTCTTGCGGATGTTGTTTTCTCTTGACATATATATCTGATTGAAACATGTTTGTTTCAAGTCAAAACTTCAAAGATATCAGGACCGTCTATGATTGGTCAATCAAATTGGTAGGAGTGGCTATGGTTCCAGGGCTCCACGTCTCTACCAAGAAGAGAAGTAAAGAAGATCATGCTTGGACTACAGACACAAACAGGGGCCAATTAAGAGATAAGAAAGTCATTATGCTGATTGAGAAGCTGAAGATTGTGAGTAACAATGCTGGCAAATTTTGGCAAATTATGGATCTGACTGGAGACCTGATAACTTCTTGTCTTTGCAACCATTTTGAAGAACATGGACAATTACGCGTGCCATAAGTCAATTCAGAGACATAATGACTTGCTAAGGACATGATTAATCTGAGGGTACGCAGAGTTCATAAACTATTTTTGACAACAACATTTTCCTATCAGATCCCAATTATATAACGCCTGAGGTGTTTCACCTTGGAGATTTCTATCATGTTTCTTTCGACTGAATACCAGGTAAGATGCATCTCCTGTCCATTTTGAATGACGCACCCGTAGGACGTGTGCTTTAAAAGATCAAAAGCATGGGCCTGACAATGCAAACGAAGTCCAAGCAGCTTACAGGTACAATTTCTGACGAACTACAACGGGATAGGTAGAGGAACCACAAGAACTTGGAATGATCAGACAACATATTTACGCCAGAAATATATTGAAAATTTGACATTAAAATACAATAGTAAAAGCACAAGTTCATCAAAGGATGTAAAACGGGACCCTATTATATCATTAGATCTGAAGTGAACCACAAGTGATCATCGTCTTTCATCATTTCAACTACACAGATTTAATGCAGCAAAAAGATGAACAGAACAACATGGACCACTACCATTGAACTTTTTCACAACACAATCTTAACAACATCAGAAAGATTTTGGCTTTCTGTCACGTCAGCATCTCCACCACCCCATTCAAGAAGCCTTCTCTGTATCTGCAAGACACAGATGAATGGATAAGTGAATGCTGAAATCTACCCATCTTAATTTGATACACATGCATCTGTATTTTTTCAGACACAAATCCTCTCAAAATAAACATATGACAAATAACTCCAGCATTTGGGTTTCAACGTATCATTGCCGTTGCAATTTGAACCTTTAAGGAGGATCCATCTAATTGCACACATTGGCCTCACAAATTCAAATGTTTCCCCAAAAAATTGATGGCACTAGAAGCCCATGCCATGGGATTTCAAAATGCTTTCATCTCAGTTGACCTATGCAGAAGGCTATTGAACCAGAAACCATGAGAATTAGGGGGGTTAAATAAATGATTTGTAAGAGTCTAATCACTAATCATGAAATGTGAAAGTCATCTTTGTAATTGCAATGTGAGCACTGTTAAGCCATCCAAGTGGTAACAAGGAGGTATAGACTTTTTTGTAATACTTATAATTAGCTATATTCACTAAGAATGCTCCAGTTAATAGCAAAACCCTCTTCTTATCAATTTGATTTGATACCAACAATCATGAAGAAGGTCATCCTTGTTATTCAGCCACAAAAACATGAGAATGATTATTTCAGTATAGGATCCTAGAAGTGTTATACTAGGTTTAAAAATATTCATGAAGTTCTAGTAGCACCTCCGTAAATCATCTGATAGAAAAGTTTGGGTTCACCATTAAATTTGTCGTTTTACCAAAAGATCAGATCAGCTTTACCTGCATACACTTCAAATGATAAGTTGTAACTTCTATTGGCCTACCAATTCAACATCTAAATGACATTAAAGAGAATAGAATGCTGAATACATTATCCTCTTTCTTAGCTTATGAATAAACAGATAACGAGCTGAATTCAAAATCCACTGGAAGAGTTAAACAAATGACAATAAAAGAAACAAGAAAGACAATGGAACCAGTAATTAAAGTAAAGTAATAGTCCTCAATGCGATCCTCTAAAACAGCTCTACTTCTTATGCAATGATAGTGCACATTGTAAATGCAGAGGTAACATCCTCATAAAAAATTACAAGCTACCTAGTGGGTGATACTATTTCCCAACAATCTAGCTACTAATTCAGGGAACCTGATTCAAGCAACAACACCAATCCACAAACTTTCTACTCTGCTCGAAAGCAACAAACACCAAATAATGCCAACTTGGAAGAAAAAAAGATAAAGAAAATTACAAACTCATTATTACCTCCTTGTTTATGAGAAGCATCATGATACTCCTGTTCCTCCTCCTCAATCAACGGCTGCAATTCCTTCTGCCCACTCTTCCCATCACCACCGCCACTACCTTTCTCATCAGGAAACCTAACAACAACAACAGGACACAGACTGTGATGAACACAGTAATCACTAACACTTCCCAACCTTCCTTTCGAATTCTTTCTAGAAGCCCCAAAACCTCTGCTTCCCATTATCACAGCACTAACCCCCAACCTTTCCACTTCCAAACAAAGCCTCTCTTTCATGTCATGATCCTTCACTATATGAATCTTGAACGGAATATTCGCCCCCACAAGCGGCTGCGCCAAGTCGTTCGCCTTTGTTGTCGTGAAAAGGTCAAAATCGTCCTCAAGTTTTTTCTGTGATGCTGTAGTCTGGTTGTCGTTGCCTTCAGGGTTCTGTTCGGTTATTGAGAGGTCAATTGCACCCCAATCGGCGCCATAAAGTACGCTTGTGGGACGTACATGGACAAGGATTACGGCGTCGCCAGGACGGCGGTAGTTCTGCACAGCCCATTTGACGGCGTTTGCGCTCTCGTCAATGAGATCGGCGGCGATCCCTATCTTCCGTTGTGCGCCGGAGGTAGGTGTACTGACCGGAAAACGAGGGGAAGATGGTTGCACGACCACCGCCCGTATTCTTTTTTTTTGGGTGACGGTGAAGACATCGAAGAGAGTGTGCGTGGTTTTACGGTTTGCTTGGGATTTCAATTGAATGGAACTGAAGTAACAGAAGAAGGGAATATTTGGAAAAGGACGGAAAGCGTTGCCGTTGGAGTTGTGCGTTTGTAACGGAGACGAAGAGGAAGAGGGAGAGAAGGAGAAGGGGGGTTGCGATCTTTTGTGACGAACAAGTTTACGTTGACATGACACGTGGACGCTTGTGTTGTCGCCGCAAGGAGTTTTTTATCCACACAAGGCATCGCACGCATTCTCTTTTTGCATTTTTATCCGTACCTGTGTCGTCTTGTGTTTCTTTCTCTTGCACTATCTCCTAAAATTAATTAAATAAATAAATATTCTTTTGATTAATTAACAACATAATTAATCATTACTATTAACAAGTTGAAAAAACTTGATAATATAATTTATCAAATAATGCCAAATATGTAAATTAATATTCAGAGAAATAGATTTTTAACGCTGTGTGTGGAAGCTGCTACCTATATTACTCATAAGAAAAATAAAATGATTTTAATTTTGAGTTTCTCAACAGAAATTCGAATGTTTATTTAATCAAATTGAAAAATTTCGAGCCGTTGGATTTTAGAATAATGATCTAGAAGCAGAGTAGGTCAGAGAGAGTGACGGTAGATTGTATAAATATACAAAACGCATCGTTCATGGGAATATATGTTAAGCTCTCCCTCGCTCGAAAGTCGAAACAAGTAATTTCTAGGGTTTTCAATTTGCGCTTTCCCAATCGATTCAATCCAATTAATTGTGCGAAGCTTTGATCAATTAGGGTTTCAAAAACCAAATCGAGAAGAGAACATGCCTCAGAGACACTCGAAGAACAACAACGATTTAGCCTTCTTCACGTACGATGAGAAGAGAAAGCTAGGTTACGGGACGCAGAGAGAGAGACTCGGCAAGGGCTCTATAAAGCCTCTCGATGCTTGCTGTCTCTGCTTGAAACCCTTCATCGATCCCATGTGTTGTCTTAAAGGTCACGTCTTTTGCAAGGAATGCATTCTCGAGTGCCTCTTAGCTCAGAAGAAAGACATTCAACGGTGAGATTCCACTGTTTGTCAACTTTTTTCTTGTTCTGATTCGAGATTTTATCTTTAGTGAAATCGTTAAAGTTGTGATGCGATTTTGAATGTGGTTTGGACTGTCTTAATTGATGTTTTTGACTTGAATTGATCAGTGATTCAGTGTAATAGGGTTTATTGTGCTGAATGAAGAAATCTGCGTTGGCAATTTATCGTTGATATCTCTGTATTAGGGTTGACATGAATTGATGGTCATTATGATACTGGTACTACTTGCCCGTCGTAAATTTTCAATGCTGGATGCTAGGTGTTTGATTTATAGTACTTGGCCAGTTGTGGTTGCTTGGTATGTTTTATTTTGTAGATGCTAGCTCTTCTTGCTTGCTTAAGCGAAGAAGCTTCCAAGGTTCATGAATTTTCCAACAGAGGGGAAGGATCATATAGCATCCTGCATTTTTACAAGCTGTTGTATGTATTATGGTATGGTCTAAACTTCATTCATCCCGCTGAAAATGTGATTTTCTTACTGTGCAGGAAGCTGGCTGCACACGAATTGCAGAAGAAGCCAGAGAAGGAAGAGGAGGAAGAAAAATTAATGTTGCAGAAGGCCAGAGAACTTGATGCATTTGACCAACAAAACCATGGTGCAGTTCCACAATACAGTGATAGAAACCATAGCCGAGACAAGAATGGTTTTCATATATGAAGAGGAGGTGCTTCGCACAACGAAAGCATTTTGGCTGCCTTCTGCCACACCAGAAGCTGCAGTTAAAGTAGAAGCCCCCTCCACGAATACAACCTATCCAGAAGGAAGAGAGAATCTCAAGTTAAGGAGCCTCTTCTCCGTTCATTTTACTGAAGATAATAGCGAAAGAAGAAATCCAGTTCTCTTGATAAGACCTATATCTGTCCTAGCTGCAAGGTCACGCTTACCAACACACTTTCGCTCGTGGCTCTTAGCTCGTGTGGTCATGTTTTCTGCAAGAAGTGCGCAGATAAATTTATGGTTGTTGATAAAGTGTGTTTGGTTTGCAACAAGCCTTGTAAAGAGAGAAATTTGGTGAATTTGGAAAAAGGAGGAACAGGCTTTGCCGGCCATGGAGATAATCTTCTGGCAAAAGACTTCAAGCATTTAGGCAGCGGCTCAGGTTTGGGACTTATCAGGCCTTCAGCAACTAAGATTTGATATACGGAGATTTTGTGAGTTAGAAGATTGAGCGAGGCTCTTCCTTTGCATAAGTTTGCTTCCATTATCTTTTGAAGTTAGTTACAGCTGGTTCTTTTTATGTTGTGAGTTTGTTTGCTGTAACATAGTTTATACTGATGCGAATCACATTTCCAAGTTCATGAAGGGCGTAGATACGTTTTTGCCTATTGTGCGTTGGTGCTGCTGCTTGTGGAAAGTGCGACACAGCATTACAATGTTTTAAACAAAGGTGTAAACTTTCCTTCCGCATGCACTAGATCTTCTTCCAAAAAATGAAAAATGTTGTACCTTCTAGTATATCTACATTCTTTTCTTATGACATTGTTTTAAACAATGATGTAAACTACCCTCCTACACACTAGATTCATCCCCCAAAATATGAAAATGCACTCATTGATGATGATTAGTATGTAATAGACTTTTAATAATGCGTGATGGTGACGGTGACTCAGAAATTCGGGCATGTTATGCTTGTAACAATTGTTATTTACTCCATAGAAAATGTAATCCCAATCAAGTTCATGATGCCAAAGACTCAAACTTGTTGCTTGCAATTGGATTGGAAATTGGAATAGCTCTTGTGACTTGATTGTGATTAAGTATTTAATGCTTCATTATAGATGACGGACGCAGTTATAATTTGATGGAGTAGGCCACCGTTGATGAAGGCAATGGTATAGTATGGCAAAGAAAGCCATACAATACAAGTTGCGCCGAGAAGTTGAAAATGGAAACGGAAGTGGGTGCAGTGAACACAATCCAGTCCTTTTGGACATCTGGCGAATTTTTTTATTTTTTACAGTTTTTTCTTTTTGTGGCATCTTGTGAATTGGGAAGGCAAACCATTAGTTGATGGTCAAAATAGCAGAGGCCAACTTTTAGCACGTGGGACAGTCGAGGAATAAGATAGGAATCATATTAGGTTACCTTTATTTATAGTGGTAAGAAACAAGCTTATCCTATCCTAATAAAGGTCCCACCACCAACCCCTTCATTCCCAACTCACATATGGGTGGATTATGGCAGCACTTCCTCAGCTCACAGGCAGAGATGATAATTTATATCATATTTGATAGGTACAGATTTTATCTGTATTTAATCAATAAAAATATTATTTATTTTAATTAGGTATAAGTATGAACAAGAATAAGACTTGTATTTTATTGTATAAGTATGAATAGAGTATGAATATAAAAATATAGTATTCATATTTTTATTCGTTGAATAATATTCATATCCGTATTTATTACGCATACTCGCTACATATATATAATAAAAAAAAATATATATATATATATATACATGTATTATATATATATGTATATGTAAAGAGAGAGAGAGTTTTTTGAAGGTAAATGAATTTTTATATTTGAATTAATTGATTTGTAATTAAAATGAGACTATAAATATATTTTATTAGATATTTTAGTTTTTGATGTAGTTAGAAGAAGATGCTACTATTGAGAAATTATTATAGTTTTATATTCAAATAACTTATTATAACTAAAATATTTTGAAATTTTTTTTTTGTGTAAAACTCATTCATATAGTATTGACATAAAAAAATAAAAAATTGATTACAAAAATACAGTGTTAGTTATATACATAATATGATACGATTAACAATTGTTTCAAGTATTATATTTATATACACTTATTTTGATGATATAGAAGATGACCTAGATATTTTAGTTATTATATTTTATATTATTTATTGATATTAATAATTATTTCAAGTAATTTTTTGATTTATTTTTAAT
>CAODLS010856708.1:0-15017 GCA_948243855.1 Flueggea neowawraea
GTTACAATTTGGTCCCTCAGAACCATGGTTTACTTGAGTTACTCAATGGCTAACTCAAGTTACATGGGATCTGATTTACTCGAGTTACACAGAGGATAACTCGAGTAAATCGGGGTCTATCTTACGCGAGTTAACCAAAACATAACTCGAGTAAGTCACTTACCCAGATTGTCCCAAATCGACAAATCACATAATGCAACTGACAAAAATCACTTCTAAACACATGCATTGACCTTAATCAACTTCCTAAACATTAATCTATACCCAACTCCAACAGAATAACTCCGACTCACCCAAAAATCTCCCAAACCGAATTATTTCATACCCTTTTGGTTCTAACACCCTAATATGATCAATCTTGCAGAATGTATGAAGGAAGAGAAGATTAGGAACTCAAAATTACCTCAAGAGACCCAAAGGAAGTGTTTAGGAACGATTTGAGAGAGTTTGGGAGCGTTTGGAAGCAATGAAGTGGAGTAAATGACGGATTTCGGGTTAGTTGAGCCTTTAAAGACGAAGAACACTGAAACGTGTCGTACCACTGATATACAGATAACTCGAGTTACACATAAGTTAACTCGAGTTAGATGGGCCTCGTATAACTGAGTTATAAGATTGGCTAACTCGAGTTGTATAGGGGTCGCACAACTCGAGTTGCATCCTTCACTTACTCGAGTTATCCACTTTCCAGATCATTTATATTGCACGAAGTGTGCACTAAGTAACACGTTATTCTCAAGGTTCTACAACACCGACCCACACATGCTCATCCTCATAGAGCACCTAGGATCACTAATCAAGCCCCAATCACTATAGAAAATATAGCTAAAACAGATAGGATATTACACGATCGATGTAATTGGCATAAAATTAAATGATTGAAGGCACTACCAACAGGTGGCGGAGTAAGGATTTGTGCTTAAGGAGACAAAAAAAAATATAATACTTGTATAAGAACATCTCATAATTTAGTCTTTTCTAATAATAATACAAAAATGTATTGATAACAAAATCATTATAGAAAAAAACATTTGGTAATTGTAAGACCATCACTAATGCATCAAGAGCATATCTAATGCATTAAACTCATTCAAGGTTTTATGGACTGTCACATTAATAATCTATTAATTTTTCACTTATTATACTATTTCTTTCTAATTCTTAAACTCTTATTATACTCTATTATGAGACCCGCAATTATTTAACTCATTATTTAATTTATTTACAATATATTTTTTTTGAAATGAATTTATTTACAATATATAAATAGTAACAAATATATTTATTTCACATAAATATTTTTGTGAGTTAATTTTTATTCCACATAAATAGTAACAAATATATTTATTAAATAAATTATTTAATTGAATTTTTAAATATAATAATTTTTAAAACAAAATAAAATGGTAGATCAGATCCATTTTTCTTAGAGAATGATAGAAAAATTTGAGATGATAAAGTATTGCCATTGAAGAAAAGAATGTCTATTTATAGTGTGGAAAACAAATTTAGAAGAAAAGAAAAGGAATCAAAATATGTGCAAAGGTCAAAAGAAAAAAGAAAGAAAAAAAATCAGGAAAAAAATAGAGAAAAAAACCCTTATTTTAAACAGGTGAGGTCCACTTTTTCAGTGAACTTCACCTGTTGGTTCGTTACACTTATGTGAAACGCACTAACAAATGATGCTCTCTCATTTTGTTGCATCATATAATGCAGGTATGAAACCCGTGTTATAAATGCTCTAATTAGCAATTCCTTGTATGATTTGGTTAAGTTTCCTAGTCTCTTATTGGACAAATCCAATCCAACATCTTAAAATAACGCACAACAACTTATATTTGTGATTTTTTTATATTTATTATTGGTTAAGTTTGTCATATAGCCATGTAGAATACCATTCTAATATATATATGTGTGTGTGTGTGTGTGTCAAATGTTAAGAGAGGCCATGATGTTATATAAGCATAGATATTATATATAATTATTTCCCCATTAAATACATCTGATATGATGAGTGAAGAGTCTTAATTGTGATTAAGTTTGGAACAAATGCGTAGCTTCAGAGACAAGAATATAGCAACGATGTAAGTTGGTGTTTTTCTTTGATGAATGTTTTAAAAAGAGGGAAAAGAAAGCTATTTTTGATGGCTTGGAGAAGTGAAGGAGAAGAATTTCGTCAATTACATAGATCTCTGTTATACGCATGTGAATTTTCGTCAAACATGTAGCTGTTTTCTTTCTTGAAAAGTTGTCATGTTCTAGGCAAAAACCAGGTAAAACCTGGTACAAAAGCTTGGAAAAATCTATCTAAAATCTACTAATCATAAACCTTGGAAAGAGACCTTATATTGCTTTCGAAAACATCAAGAGCAACAGAACCCCCAGCAGCGAACCAATGTAATAGGTCTCATTCGCTTCGTTGCAAATTTCACCCATAGCTTGAGGAGACGAAAGAATTGAATTCCTCGTCATAATTAAAGAATCAGATTCAATCTTCTTCAACATATCATTGATCTCATCGTTGTGCAATCTCCCATTGAGATCCAATAAATATTAATACATATTAAACCTTAAATAAAAAAAAATTGTCATATAAAAACTGTAAATACAAGGTAAAATTTAATATTCATGAAAATGGTAGCACGACGTTCCCAAAATACCAGGACGCTTATTGGAAAACATATAAGCACTCAAATGTCTATGTCTAACAAACCTCATATTAATTTGAAATATGCGAAAGCATCATTATCAGGACGCTTATTGGATTCTAAATCAATATGATGAAGGCAATCTTGATATTCAAAATCACTGGTGCATTCATCGGTGACCTCTAGGTAAGAAGCATCAAGATTGAGTGTTTGTATATGTGATGCCCAATCTTTTAGCTTCTTCTTCCCCTACCAAATGCCTGTGAACTTGCATCTGACATTCAAGTATGCAACGTCTTTGCATGTTAAGACTATATATGATCTCTAAATTTTCTTATTCTATAAAACAATGCAGTAGACTCAATTTCTTGATTTTCGGAAGATGATTACAATTTCCTAATGCTTCCTCCTTTTTAATCAATGCACGCCAAAGGTTTAAAAAGTTCTTGCAGTTGTGTCCAATTTGAGAAACTATGGGACTGTTTCGTTCAAAAAAAATTTCATTGTTTTTTTATTAAAAATTTAGAAAACATAAATAGAAAAATAAAAAAAATTGTTCATGGAAAATTAAGGGGCTGTTTAGTTAAGAAATTTTTTTATTATTTTCTAGAAAATTAGAAAACATAAATGAAAAAATAATTTTTTTTTTCATAAAAAAACTAGAATTTTCTCTATTTCAGAAAATAGAAACAAAACGGAAAACAAAAAACAAAAACAGAAAATTATTTTTTCAACTAAACAAAATCTAACAATTTTCCATAGTTTTCTATTTTATTTTAGAAAATCGAAACAAAATAAAAAAGAAAATAAAAAATTATTTTTTTAACTAAACACAACTATTTTACCAACATTTTTTGGAAACGAGAATATTAATTCCTTCAACAGTTTCCATTTGCCTGTAAACTTCGGGATGTTATAGTGGTCATCGTAGAATTCCCACCTTAATGTCAATGAAGTCAACTCGGGAAATCTGTAACAACAAACATTATCAAACACAAAATCAAATAGAAACTTCAACAAAGTAGTAAAACATATTGCATAGTTTTTACACCAAAATATTTACGACTCGAGCTTTTGAGCCATGTAGAATAATTTTTACTCGAGCCCATGCTTTATTAGGCCGATTAAGCAGTGAAAACCCACAGAAATACTACAATAGGTGTTTATGGTTAGATGGAGTTCTCACAAAAGAGGGAAAAAAGAGTTAAAGCATATCTTGAAAGAGTTACTCGGCATAAACTAGTAAATTTGATAAGTCTCCTTGGGGGATTTGACTTTATCTTGATCATAATAATAAATAAAGTAATTGGGCAAAGAGGGCTCAAGTGATTATCGAATTTTACAAAGGGGACTTATTATCCAAAACTATGTATTTTTTATATTTAAGTTGGATTTTAGTGAAGAAAATCCTTAATCTCTAAATCATCTATGTCCTGTTTTCTCCTTTCCAAAATCTTAGAATCTTTGTCCCATTTATCCAGAAATTTCGGAGATTTTGGGACGGAGATTTCAAGAATTCGGGATGGGTCGAATCCTGCAAAACGAGGATCTCCAAAATTTGAGATAGTTCTGGAGATTTCCAAATCTCCGAATCGTGAGCACCCCTAACTGCAACTATCAGCCATACCTCTTTTCTAGCAAAAGTTCGTTCATCCTCAACACTAGGAAGACTATAAATAGAAGCATAGAAGCAACAAGAAAAACTCTCTTCACATCATATCACATTACACACCACTTTGTTGTTTTATCCTTTTTTTTTTTAGTTTTAATCTCAATCTATTGTTAGTTTTATTTTCCAAGTTCTCTAGTGTATTCAAGCTTCCTTTCATCAATAAATTTTTCATTTTGTATTTGCGAACTATTTAACAAGGAGCGAAGAATCCTTTACAACAAGATTTTATTCATTTTCTTGTTTTGCAATCATTTGTATGAAGGTAAATCGAGTTAACACTTGATTTAGAAAAATCGAAAATTTCCTATCACGCTTGAAGAAGGTAGCATTGTTTTTCTTCTCTGAAAAATTAGAAAGCACAATTTTTTTTATAATTGTTGTGTAAAAAATTTGAACAAAAATTCTAATTACAAGTCTTTGTTTATCAAAATGGATTACATAGTCACTTCTTTGCTATTTTCTCCAGATGAGTCGACTTGCTGATACCGAATCGCAGAACAAAAGAAGTGGACTTGCCTCACGCGCAGGCAATGATCAATCTAACTAATTCACATATAGTAAACTGTTTTGGTGTCACCTCATATGTACGGCAAAGTCTATCAAGTCTATACCAGTCTACAAAAATTTCAGAAAAATCAAGATATTGCCAACATGATGATGGGTCGAGACTGGCTTTATACCATGACTTGGACACAAACGGGACATCACACGGTAATGACATTATATCTACTTTTCTAAGGCTGTTTGTAAAGTGGCTAGAATTTCGTATTGAAATTCTAGTATGATATAAGAACGTGTTATTGTGTCCTTATTTTATAGTCCGTCTTTATGTGAGAGGACGGACTACATATGTCAGACGCATGGTTAATGTTTATTTTTTTAAATCAAAATCTGATTGTTGGATCGTTTTGATCCAACTATCAGATTTACTCCAACGAGATTAAAATAAAATTGTATTTAATGGAAAGTTAAGTATGCGTCCTGCAAGACTCTTAAAGTAGTCACTGAGTTACAGATGAAAAAGTTGAGAGGTTAAGAATTGAAAACTTTAATAAAATAACAATAAAAACACTGAGCAAACGTCCCACGAGACGATTTCAGTGACCGTAAGTTACAAGTAGCTTAAGAATAAACACTAAACACTCAAAACTCCAAATCCTTCCTTCTTCCTACTTCTCTCATCCTTGGCCGTTCTTCCATCTCTTTTTCTATTTGATTACAATCAAATACGTGAAGAATTAACTAACAAGTTGTCAGTTTAGTGTTGATTATCTGCTGAGAGGTTAAACTCAAACATGACACTTGTTAAAAAAAAGATTAATACTCTAATAGCGAGGTGGATAACTACTCTTTATAAAAACAAATACTATGAAGATTTAATGTTGTCGGGATTGACTCGTGAAGGAATTTGGTGCGTGTTTGTATAAACAAAGCACCTTAATTCTAGGGGTGCCAGAGAAAAAAAAAAGAACTAATGGGCCTGCCTTATCCAATGGGCTATAACTAGTAAATAGCCTATACAAGAAATTCAAAACTTTTCATTTCCCGCTAAACCCCCTTTCTCTTCCCTTTCCTCACAAACCCAGCTCTGAGATCTCTGTTTGGGGGGAAAAAAACCTCTGAGATCTCTTCACATGGAGACGGAGGATATTAAGGTTCCAGGAATGGAGTCTGTGGTCGCATCAGTCAGCGGTTACCATGGTTCCGAGCGATTCGACCTCATCAAGCTCATTTCACTTGCCGGCGCCAGCTACGTCGGCGCCATGTCCAGATCCACCACCCATTTGGTCCGATTCATTCTTCTTCTTCTTCTTATTTATTTTTATTTTATTTTATATCATTTGGGTTTTTTACATGTATTTTTTCGGGTGGTGAATAGGTATGCTGGAAGTTCGAAGGAGAAAAATATAAAATAGCCAAGAAATTCAAAACCATAATCGTAAATTATCAGTGGGTTGAGGATTGCATCAATCAAGGAAAGCGTGTCCACGAATATCCCTACATGCTCCAAAGGTACCATTTCCATTGTTTCGGGATCAATTTAAATCATTCAGCTTTAGAAATGGTATCTTTGTTTAATTTAAGGTTTCTTTATTCAGTGTTGATTAAAATTAAGAAGATAACTAGGGGCATAATCTTCCAATCTTGTTTTGATTCCAAGCAGTGGACAAGAAGTCGGGCCATTATCATTAAAATTTCCGAAATTCAATAAGCCTGAGCCGTTGAGGAAGAACCGCAAGCCATTGTCCGAAAAATCGAATATCTGTGATGACTCTGAAAGATTATTAACTGATTTGAGTGCTGAAGATTGTGGCCTTGCCCAGTGGACTAATTCTGTTCTGTTGGATGAGGTAATTATTTCTTTTTGGATCAATTATGGATGAGGTAATTTTATTATTATCTGTCTCTTGTTACTACTAGGAACTGACGCTTCCATTTCGCTTGAGTTCCTTTTTTTAGCATTGAAATGGTTCTTAGTTTTCCAGGATTTGCTTAATTATTATCTACTTGGTGATTTAAATGCAGGATTTGTATCCTGTTTCTCTAAATGGTGATTGTAATTCGTATAAATCAAAGTCGAAACGAGAAAACAAAAGTTTGAGGCAGCAATGCTTGACAAGCAGTAGATACTGTTTTCAGGATCCTCCTTTAACGGGATCTGCTAGATCAGAGGTGAAAATCCCTTCTTTATTTTTTTCTATATAGTTAAATTACCCACATTCTCTTGTACCTTTTTGAAGCAATTTGTTGCAGTTTCCATTGAAATGTTTGACAAACTTAAATTTCTCTTAGTCCCTTCTAAGTTTCAACCGATGAATGCTTTCAAATCTATGGGACCATGGCTTGATGTTTTTGATACATCTGCTGAATGACAAATAAAATGCAAATAGAAAAGGGAACTGCTTTGGAAGTGTGTCTTCAAGTTTTCGGAATTGTGCATTTCATCTTATTGTTTTTGTATTTGCCATTGATCTGCTGGGTGAATAATAGTACGACTTAAGATGGCTGATTCGAAATTAAAGAATAGGCTGTACTAGTACTCATCTGTAAGTTTTTGAGATTGAATTCTTCTTCTACTTTTGTATGCTCCCATTCGTTTTTTCTTTTTCCTTTCTGGAGAAACCTGGCTGTTGGCTCATTATTCTTTTGTTAAAGTGCCTTCATGCAAATATTAAGGTAGTATGACCAAAAAAATCAGACACCACACTGATGTTCCATCCTATGATCCTAGTTGATTCAGAGTAGGCAAGTTGCCAGAACATTTTCCTGGAAAGATCTGAAGTGTTTTTTCCTCTATAAATTCTTATTGTCAAGTTGAAGTGACCATTTACTCTATCTACTGATTTTTATTGATTTTCTTTTCAAATTCATTGTTTAAGAGGCAATTCTCTGGTGCGTGAGCTTCTTTTCTCAAGAAATTTTACTTTATTAAAATTTGGGCAGAAAGAAAAGTATATCGCTAACATTTTACTTTCATATTTTGCTCTTACCTTGAATAGCATGGGGGTTCAGGATCTATTTCTTCTATGCATTATGAGAAGAAGAAAGGTAAGAATTTGTGGAAAGAAGAGTCATGTAATCTTTCTGGTATGCATTTGGCAAGTGGCAAAAGGAAAGTTTCTGATGATCTTGGAAGCTCTTCTTTGCCTGAAGCTGATTGTAAAGGGAAGAAGATTGTGAGAAACAATTCTGATAACAACTTTGACGGTATGGTTTTGGACCTGGAAGACAGTCCTACCAGACTTCATAACAAAAACGGCAACACTAAATCTCTATCCAAGTGCGTGGATGGCAAGATGGGCACTAGTATATGCAACAATAGAGAGACATCTAATGCTTCAATGAACAGTGATGGTGTTTCTAATGATGGGGCTTTTGATGACATTGAAGAGATTGGAAATTGGAAGCGTCAGCCTGCCTCTAAGGCTTCTAGTTCATCTTCTAAGGACGCACATTCTGCCTTAGAAGGATCAGATGGGTGTGCTGATTTAGACAAGTCAAATAAGAGGATAAAAGATACAGCCCAGTTTACGCCTAGTGCCAAATCATCAACTTCAGATTTGTCATGTGTTATATGTTGGACAGAATTTTGTTCAACGAGAGGGATTTTGCCATGCGGACATCGATTTTGTTATTCATGCATCCAAAGCTGGGCTGACGTCATGGTTTGTGTTTTTACTTTCTCCTATTCTATTTGCTGTTCCAATTTGATTGTCATTCTAAACACTAGTTGAATTATATAATCATTTAACATTCAACGAAAATTATTCTACCTGAAATTCTTACATTATTTTCTGTGACATGAAGACTAAATTTTTCTATGTACATTCCTTGTGTTACTCTCTTTTTTGGCAATGGAATTTGTTTTCAGAATGCATTTATTCCTGTTAAACATTTGTCGTTTCTATTCTATCATATATTGAAATTTTCTTATATGACAATGATTTTCATAGGTCTCAAAGAGAAAAATGTCAACTTGTCCCTTGTGCAAGTCTAGTTTCTTGAGCATAACAAAGGTAGAGGATGCGGGCACTTCTGATCAGAAAATTTATTCTCAAACAATACCATGTGCCACGTCAACATCAGATATTTTCATATTCACTGATCAAGAAAGATATGTTTCTGAGGTAATATCCTTGCATCAGTTCAGCTGTTATTCTATTTTATATTTTGAGGTTCAGCTAATCTGTCATCTTTGGTTTGGGAGTTAATAAATATGTGAAACAAAAATAACTAAGTCTGCTATTTATCAATATGTGTCCGACTGCTAAATGGATAAGTAGCAGTGCATTTTCACAAGAAAAAGTAGTTACATGATGAATCAGGTTGCCTGTTTTTCACCATGATTTATAAAATTCAAACTACAGCTTTATTCTTTAAGCTTAATCATATTAAATGTTCAATGATGATCTTTAGATCACTTTGTAATTTTTATGCTAAACTCATCAATTATCAGTGTCAGTGATAAATTTTATGGATACATTAAAAAGACATACATGATCATGAATTTCTATACTCTTTATGATGCTAAGGTCTTATATTTTTTTTTTCGCTTGGCTTAGCAATCATTAAGCCAAGTTTGTAGTGAATGCCGATGTCGGGAACCAGTGGATCTTCTTCTTAGCTGTCATCTTTGCCAACTTCGATATATTCATTCTTACTGTCTAGACCCTCCTTTGTTACCATGGACATGCGTTCACTGCAAGGATCTCCAAATGCTCTACCATCAAAACTACTAGCTAGCTTCTCTTGCTCTATACTGAGTATTGTGGGTTTAAAGATTATGACAGTGGTCATTGACCTTTTGTTTTCAAGTCACGTATCTTATCAAAATGTAATCTCGTCAAGATTTCACTCGATTATGCGTAGCTTAATTGACTCTTTGCAAGAAAAGACAAGGATCAGCTGGACAATTTCAACTTTCAAGATAATCTATCAGTCAACCCAACCATAATGCCCTGAGGAATTCACACATGAAGATTTAGTAAGAATCTCTTCCATCCTTTACATATATACAAAAGCAATTTGTTATGTATGTTTTCTCTTGATTCATATTGCTTTGTAGACACAATCTAAACTTTTTAATAAGAAAAATGGTAGTTGTTAATTGTTGGCTGTTTTTTATGGTCTGCTTATCAAATGATCCAATTTTAAAGCACTGGTTAATTAATTGATTTGTCTAGCTGAAAATTATCTCTATCAACCAAAAGCAGAAAAGCTTTCCGATTTTTTTGAAAGTATGCTGCTTTTATTGTTTTTTTAGGCAACACACATGGAAATACATGGCCGATATTTGCATAATTGAAGCTAGTTCTGTTGAAACAATTGTCGTGTATTTGTTTCGAAGTAGAACATACATGAGACTTGAGAGCATGTATTATTGGATTTGACCTGAAATGATATTTGCGTTTTAGACATTCTTTCCAAATTATTTGTCAAAGAGTATCTGTAGGGTCCTCTTTGAGAGCTTGCATCCTTCACTTAAATCCAAACCTTTTTGTGATCACCTTTAAATTTTGTGTCCATTATGAAGCACAAATTTTCAGATACTTGGAACATCCGATAAAGGTTTCTCTTATCCACTTGGCACCCTGTTGTCTGCTAGTTATATTTACATCTTAGCATTCTGGTTTTGTCATTTAGTTGTTTCTTATATGTTATGCATTGTATTTAGCTGAAGGTTTGATGCTCTTCCTTGATTATTAATTAGGAAAAAAAAATGCAGTTACAAATTAAAGAAAAAAACTTAAATCATTAAAAGATGTCTGTATTGTTACAGTAGTGACAAAAGATTAGATCATGTACCTTTGCAAAAGAAAAAGATATAATATGTGAATTAAAGACATTTGGAATCATTGGTTAATGTTCTTTGTTATTTCAGTTTTTGGCTAGAAAATTTAATGCTGAATTGAGTTATATCAGCATGCATGATGCATAATGCAAATTTTTGTCTTGGTTTACTTGTCTAAGTGCATAAATGTAAGAATCTTACTACTCTTTAAGAAACACCAAGATTTTGTGATGACATCTTCACTTGATGAAACCATACCATGTCTAATTCTTATGTGAACAACTTTTAGAATGTTAGGAAGATGAATGTAGACTTGCCTTTTTTTTAAGGTGTTATAATATTGATGCTTATCATAGTTATAATAATGTGGAAACAAGTGACACGTCAGAACAACTTGCCATGCTTTGTCTTCTGTGGGAATGAATATTCTCAGCCTCATATATCTGTAGTGCGAAACTTTTGTTCATTTTGAAAATCCCATGTCGTAAGACCTCAGTTTATATCAATAAGAATAAATTCTAAAATTAAAGAGTTGAGAGTTTAATTTTGTGAGAGGAATAAAATAACTCATGAAAGATGAAGTTTGTTTATGTATATACAACGGTGTTAATTTCTCTATTTTTTACGTATTGTCAAAAACAAACACCACCAAAAGACCCCAGCTTCTTTAGGTAATTGATGTTTCCATTGTGCAATAGTCTTTTGTGACAATGATTTACTGTAACTATGATTTTTTCTTAACCATTGAATGTTTCTTCTTTGAGTGGGTGTGTGAACTTTCTAAATCTAGTAGTGCTTCTTTCTAAGGTTGAAATTAGGACTTTTGACGGTTGAAATCCGAGTGGAGGAGAGGGTCGGTTGGGTCTTATGGAGGAAGAGAGGTTTGGTTGGTGACTGGAGAAGGATGGTTTGATTTGCAAACCGAATAAACTTGTATAAATTGAAATAACTGACCCATTTTTGTCGTTTCGTGCGGTTTGATACTTTCCCAAAACTTGGGTTCGATTTCCAGTCCCATTTGGTTATTTCGGTCATGGTTTAATTCAGTTCGGTTTTGAACCGAACCAATCGAATGCTCACCCCTACAATTGAGCATATCGTCGTCATTGTCGTAGTTTTATTACGTGGATGTATTCATTTTTTTTTTGAAGAGATACGTGGATGTATTTTTAAAGACTATAAATTAAATATTCTATAATATCCAAATTCTTGCGTTAACGTCCTCAGCCACGCTTGTAGACATTAATTTTGGGATTCATATTAACAAAAAAAAAGAAAAAAGAAAAAAGGGGTCGCAGTGACATGTGGGTTTCAAGAATTATATAAATTAGGAAGAAAAGAAGCTTTTAGAAAACATGTAAAATATTTTAAAGATGCTTTCTTCGGCACCTCTGGTTTGTCCCCAATGAGTCTCATTTATTTGTACTTTAGAGTAAACTATTGTACGGCCATGAATAAAGAAGTTTGAATATAAAATTCTTTTTAGTAATAATTCAAATATTATTAATCTTTGATATGGCCATCCATTCTTGCTAAATTGCTAAAATATATTGTGAATGGTATATTGTTGGTAGACAGAGGTAGATTAATAAATTGTGATACTTTTTTTTTATCTTATAAAGTCGTTTCTCTTTTTCGAATAAAAATGACAGTTTATTAATACTAGAGTCAATTTTAATGCTGAGGTGGATGAAAAAAAAATAATGTCAAGAGTGGAATCTACCAAATTTACACAATACAAACCACCAAATAAAAATCAAACTTTTCGTATTGAAAGTAGAAACAAAAATGTTTTTTGGCCTCATATGAAATGAATAAAAATCACTGATCTGAAATCAAATCCACTTGTACTCTTTGGAGCAGAAATCTGAAAGAAATCTACACCATATGTTGCTGATACGAGTGCAAATGTATTCTTCACCACTTGTACTACCAACCATTCTCATTTTCTCAACTTCATTAACTCAATTCCCACAATTATTTGTTTGGCCAATTTTTGTTTTCTTTAGATAGACTTGTTTATTTTCATACGGCTTAAGAAATTATAATTAAATTGAATAAAGGCATTAATTTTAAAATATGTTTTCTTAAATACACTCCTACCATAAAAAATAAATTCTCTAATACTTATAAAAAAATAAAAAGAAAGAAGAAGAAATACTCCAAATGGTAATGGCATGAGATGTTTTAGAGATAGAGAGATACGAGTAGAAAGGGGAAGAGGGTTGTGTGTTATCTTCTAATGAACACAAAATGTTTGATTCTACATGGAAACAGACGTTCTCAAGTTGAGGAAAACATGAGTAAACTGACACTCAAAGAGCATAAGTTCTGGTCTTTGGTGAATCAGCAATCTTCAAGGTCTCCTCAATAAGCTTCCTGCCCTTCTTGCTTCTTATCTCCACTCTCATGCTATCACTCTTCTCTACCTTGTCATAAGGCTTCTTCATTTTCAGTGACCTTATTTTCGACTTCAAGCTCACCATCAACCTCTCTAACCCCATCATGACCATCTCTCCTCTTTTCAACCTGTTACAACAAAACCATCATTAATACGAAAACTAAATTCGTCTTCAGAACTAAGAGGTCGACGGTTGAATTCCCCATACGAGAGCAAGGAGGAAAACTAACCTTGTAAGGTAGCTAAGAGATTAAAGACAAGTTGTTTGAAGTGGGGAAGCAAGAAAATGAGTTTACATAAAAGAAGGGTAAGAGAGAAAGAGAGAGTTAGAAGGAAGAGAAAGAGAGGGTTAGAGGAGGTAGAGGTAGGAAGAGAAGAGGGAGGTTCTGAGAATAACAAGTAAGGGTGATGATATGAATGAACCATTTTTACGGTTATCTGTCACAAGTTATGCATTAATAATTCCAACAAACTATACACCACACGCACTAATTAAAAAAATAATTATATATATTCCGATTAATCATCTTTTTCAGTTCATATAAACTTTCAAAATGGTTTGACCCAAATTATAAAATTACTACTTTAGTTAGTAATTGTAATTAATCTTGAAGATTGACCAACACATTAGGTCAATGGTCTAAATGCTTTACTCATAGGGAATGGCAATGTTTCAATTTTACATGTACGGCATAATAATATACTGTCATCTATTCGTCTTGGTCAATATCGATTTTTTTTTTAATTTTTTATATTAAATTACAATTTGATATTTGTAAATTCCTTTGTTTTTCTATGATAATTGTTATTCTCTTCGTCTTATAATAATAGATATATTTTTTATTTTTAGTGTCTTAAAATATAGACATATTTTTTCTTTTTTATTGCATTTGTTATTAGCAAAGTTACAATATTATTTTTATTTAATTTTTTTAACTAATTTATTGATTATCAATATATTTATTCAAATGATATAAATAAAAAAATTATAAAATTAAATGAGTTTAATTATTAAAATTACTATTTTTTAATTCTTATAAAAAGTGGTTAGTATTTATTATTATGAGACAGAGAAAATATTTAATTTTGTGTTAGTCTCAGAATAGAAAAGGGCCGTGAAAGAACCATAAAAATGTGTTTTAATTGAATGAAAATGACATTTAAAAGGAGAAAAAATGGAGCGGAAACAAAATTGAACAATTTCCACATGCATTTGGCATATGTACCTGTTAGTCAGGCATACGCTAAAGTTATAGAGAAAATTTATGTTTAGTGAAATTTCATTATTACTAAAGTGTTAATTATGAGGGGAAAAATAAAAGAGAAATCATAGATGTTAATTTGGCGAGTACACTTGTAAGAGAAATTGAATAAAATGATAATAATTGAGCCAATGCTTCAAAAAAAAAATGAAGTTAATGTTAAACTAAAATATTTAATTAGTCGATGAAATTAGTTTTTTTCCATTATTTTTTTAAGATATCTCAATAAGATGGTCCATTATTTCTTTTGAGAATGTCTCAATAAAATTTCTAAATACATTTAAATTTTTTGTTCTTTTTTTTGTTTTTGTCCCTTATTAATATTTACATTTGATTACTCAACTAACCATATTTATTACATTAATAAAAATATAATAATAAAAATAACATTTCATTTGAAAAATAAGATGACAAGACGGAGGAGTAATTGAGTACGTGTTTAGGTAGCAGAGGAAATGAAAATACCCGGCGGCATTAATTGTAACGTACCACGCCTACAAATATTTCCTGCCTCATAGAACCGTTATAATCGAATTGAATGGTTTATTAGTACTGAATTAATTGGCCACTTTTTCCCAATCATCAATGCTTTCTAGAGGACAAGCAACATTATATTGGCCTATGGCAGAAACCAGAATTTGGGCTAATCTTCTTTCACTTTGGTTGCTTCTATACAAAAATTATAGAAACCATAATTTACCTTACATATCCTTATTTTGCCAAACACAAAACACATATCACT
>CAODLS010856890.1:0-23748 GCA_948243855.1 Flueggea neowawraea
TTCCGATCAAAAACAGGGGTCGTCAATTACAACATCTGTGCCAGAGTCAAATCCAAAGAAGAAGATCTGTTGTGCTTGCCCTGAAACTAAAAAGCTAAGAGACGAATGCATTGTGGAGCACGGTGAAGATGCTTGTGCAAAATGGATTGAGGCTCATTGCCAGTGCCTTCGTGCTGAGGGCTTCAATGTTTGAGTTTTCTTGATATGGTGGATTTAATCAAACAATTGTGGGGTATACAATGTTTTTTGGAATCAGGCATAAAGTTGATGTTCATCTTGAAGAATAAAGAGAAAAGGGCAGTTTTTCTCGACTATATTTTTTGTTCACTTGTGTATTTCATAACTTACTAACTTGTTACCTCATTTTTATAGTCAAAACATCCAACGAACACATAGATGAGAAGTTAGAACTGGCACTGATCTTGTTTGTTTATTCATAATTTTTTTTCAAATTTTATACATCATGGATATCAGAAAAATCTGAATAAGTTGTTCCTTTAATGTGTGATATAGCCATTAAATCTCCAAAATCCGATATTTTCTGTTACCCTTATGCTGTTCTGTTATTTTAGATACATAGATGCTTGATCTTGAGCTTGAACATTCTTGAGTAGAGGCTAACGCCTTAACAGGGCTGAAGAAACTTATTATTCTGCAATGGAATCAAACATCAAAGTTTCATCTTTTCAGGCACGCAGCAATCGTCATTGCATGCCATGTTAGTTGAAGTTCTGATGATAACATGGTGAACATATTCTACTAGATTTTACTTTACCTTTGTGCCTTTCATGTTAGTCTTTTGCAATACCATTAGATCATAGTTCGAGAATACATCTGACAGTGACTGTTCGTTCGACTATACGTAGCTTGACACGTGTCTACGAGTATCTCTACCTATTTGAGATGAATGCAGAATGCTAGAATCCATATATTACCGTTCTTATTGCTCAGAAAATAAGTTTAAGTCATTCGTTTGAGTCAGTTTTTTTTGTTAAGAAAAGAGGAGTCGGGAGCAATCAGTAGTAATATACCTTTTGTCGGGCGTGACCATGCATGTATTAGTCTCCGCTGTAGAATGTCCGAAAAGTCATAGTTGAACTCGGTGAGATAGCCAAGTTTTGTCACCGCAACACCTAAAAAGGGCTAGTGGAAGATTTACCCCATCAACCCAGTGTTGAGCCCAAATCCAGTGCTATTCAAACCACAATCCGCTCCTCTTGGATCTCGAACCCAGGAACCTGAGGACAGCGTCCGTTCACTAGGCTACTCCTTTGGAAGTATTGTTTGAGTCAGTTAATGGTGCATATGTTCAATCATGTAATGTTCATTGACGTGATTGTATGTTTGATCAAAAGAAGCTTAGTCATACACTGTTCATATGATAATGTGTCATTTGAAGACAATTTAATGGTTAGATTTTTTTTTTCCACATTGTCTTCTACTAAAAATTAAACCTTGGAAGATAGTTTAATCTTGGAAGATAGTTTAATCTTGAGATTCTATTTTTTTTTTTCGCATTGTCTTCTACTAAAATTAAACCTTCAATCTTAAATCTGGAAGTGATTCGATCTTAGTGCTGAAAGTGACCCAGTGCGTTAGAATTTCGCCCCTCTTTTTCGATTGAAAATTGAGTTCTAAACTGTGAAATCAGCTACAGTTCTTGCGGGAATATGCAACTCTCCTCAAGATCATTCTCCAAGATGAAACCAATAACAATCAAATGGGGCAATCATAATTCATATTATTGATTCAACGGTTTAGTCTTAATTTAAAATTTAGAATTTGTAATCACTAGATTAAAATTAAATTGCAGCCACTCAAACTGCTACCTAAATTTAATTCGACTTGCTAACTATGGTTTATTCCCTCTTACCAGAGGAAGAAATCCGGGATTAGTGACCTAAAAAAATATGTTTTCGCCGAATTTGGTATCCAAATAATGAAAATAGATTAGTGATCAAACATTATTCATAAGAATAACATATTTTTTAAAATACACTATGTGAAAATATTATTGACCTATAAACTTGTAATTTATTGGTTCTAAAATTAACTCCAATATTAAAAGGTCAAAAATTCGACTCTTAGTTGGAGCAAATAAAATAACTAATACAAAAATTATTAAATAGTAATATAACGATGACACAAGAAACAATTGCCCTAATACAGTAGAACCGAATTGTATTCAATTCTTCCGGCTGATATGCATGGGACAAAACAGCCTTTGCTGACCTGCTTGGGGCCTTAAACATGTAGATCAACTCTCTGGATAAGTTGTGTAATTACTCGATTCATATCTGGAGATTCTGTCAAATTGTTTGCATAAATTCGAAGTTATGTTAATCTGATTTTACTGTATAGCAGTGTTTCAACAAAAAAAAATCACTGAAGTTAATAGCAACGCATTGGGAGTATTAGTTAAATGTCAGTTTAATTAATTAATTAGCTCTAGTTCGCATAAATAGATCACAAACTTATAGAGTATTACATAGTGTGAAAATAAGATTGGTGACACATAAATTAAGAGTTAAAATATCGTTGAATAATATTGAAATCGACTTGAAATTTATTGGTACTTTAGTTAACTCTAGTACCATTTTTTTCTTTTTTTGCAATATATGATCAATAAACATCAAACGATAATTTAAAGTAAAATAAGAAGGTGATGGAAAAGAAGAGAGTATAGTAATAATAATTCATTAAACCACACAAAGCCACAAACATAGCCATTACAGAACTTTGAAGGGAAACACAATTAACATGACTCTTTTCACACACACACACAACAATTATAAATGAGAAACACTGAAATATATGATTATTCAGGACATTTAACATTAGTAATGATGTCCATTATGGATTATCACACCATATGGACATCATAGTATTCATAATTTCTTTCTGTTTTGTTCGTCATCTGCTTAGTGACTACCGCATGTGCAGTCGGTGCAAGCGCAGCTGGTTCCGCACTTGCACTTCCCGTCGTGCTCTGCTGCTGGCACATCCTTCACCACAGTCGAGACGAAGCTGCAAACACCAAACCAAACACGTAAATCAATTATTTGTTCTTACGAAAAATGCAACTCTCGAATTCTTAATTCTAAAGAAAAATTCTAGTACTAATGAACTACAAAACCCATTAGTAATAGGTCCATTAGTTATCACTTTTTAGATTTTTCCTTTTTTTGCATCATATTTTGTCTATCCGTGTTGTTATTTTTATTAGCTCTAATACTGTATTAGAAATCTCGATCAACAACTCAAAAGTTTTGTCTCAAATTCTTCTTACTTTGGTTGATGCAATTGGTTATGTTTCAATGATGTATTACGAGTTAGGAACTTCTTTAGTTTACATCTATTAGTATTTGGAGAATAATAATTCGAAAAAATTACTTCTTCTCATTCTCGACAATGTCAACAGTGTAGCTGCTTCCCTTCTTCCTGCAAAACACATAATTCAAACATTAATTACACACCGTTCATAAATCGTACAACAAATTATGCACTCATAAAGAAACCATTATAATAATCTTATTATACTAATCACACAAACAACTAATTAAGCCATCTCCAACGTAAATAGAGGAAAACTCTATTTTTGGAGTTAAATCCACTCCAACCCACCTCTATTCTCACCTCTATATTTAGAGTTTGCTACAGTATACCTTCAAATTTGGAGGTGCACTGTAACAACTCTATTTTTTACTTTTTTTTTTGCCTTCATGCATGTATTTCATATATTTTTATTTTATGATATCCACTTTTCAATGTATAAACAAATTATTGTAAAATTTATGATTTAAATATAATATTAATTAATTCAAATATTTTAATATGAATTTAATATCAAATAATTAATTTTTTGTTATATAGAGGGAGGGAGAGAGAAAGGGAGGGGGAAAGAGAGAGGGGGAGGGAGCAAGAGATAGATGGACAGAAAGGGAGAGAGGGAGAGGAAGAAAGAAGAGAGGAAGAGAGAGAGGAGAGAAAGGGGGAGAGAGAGAGAAAGAGGGAGGGAGGGAGAGATGGGGATATGGAGAGAGAGAGAGAGGGAGAGAGAAAGAGAGAGGGGAGAAGGAGGAGGGGAGGGAGAGAGAGAGAGAGGGAGAAATTAATAATTTAAATATAATATTAATTAATTCAGCCCACCTCTATTTTTTTGTTCTCTTTTTTTATTCCATATAATAGTTGTTTGTTTGTTTTTTATTATTAATTCTTAAATAAAAATAAATTTTACGATTAATCTTATTTAACAAATAATGAAAAAGAATTAAGTTTATGTTTAACTTGTGAAAAATAATGATAGAAAATGAAGTTAGAAAGAATATTTAGAGAATATTTTTTTTAGAGTTAAAAATAAAGTTATGAATTGAAGATGATTTTACTATAACTGTTGTATTTTTAGAGTTAAAAATAGAGTTTTGGATTGGAGATGGCCTTAGTGGATGCAACAATGACCAAGTGGTATTTATTTGCTAATCGCTTGCGTATTACATTTGATTTATTGATTATTTAGAATATTTTGTTAAGGATCTCTTTTTTTTTTAATTTTCAGAGAGTGAGTAATGCTTTCGGAATTTGGAAATTAGAATATTAATGTTTCACTTTCTTCTCAATAAGTTTCTTATGCAATTTGATAATCAATTAATAACATTTTGAATTAATTTAATGATTTTAAAATATATTTCAACAATTTAATGGTCTCAATTTAAATACAGTTTGAATAAAATTATCAAAAGGATTGGCGTCGGTAGAGATGGAAGTAGACAAATTCTAAACCCTAGAAATCTCCATATCTGATCAGAAAACGAAATTTCCCACCGAATGGAAAATATGTTGCATTAAATTTTTCATTTTCTTGATGAAGAAAGGGGTTGAATTTGTATTTTTCTGGGAAGAGAAACAATATTTTTGATGATCTTAAAAGCATGTTGCATTAAAATACCAATAACGTGAGGGAATCAAATAGCTGCCATGCCACCATCAACTTGACTTTGAAAACTAAAAAAACAAAATATAAAGAGAAGAGTAGCTGTTAAAAGATAGATGAATGCAAGTTGCAAACTTGTTTGTATCTTTTATTTATAATATGTGGGGAAAACAAAAGAGGAGGGCAAGTTGCATGGGTTCGTGGTTTGAATGAATAGGACAGGACGGCTTCGCAAGTTGGAGTGCGAGTGGGAGGTAGACGAGACTGCTTTAAATGTTCTCCTCTCTCCTCTACTGTTTCACATTTTTATTTTCCTTTTTGTCCACTTTTGAATCTCATGTTTCGAACCATCCATTGCCCATTCCTCACATTTCCTTAATTACTTTGCTTCTCATTTCATTAACATTCCATTTCACTTCAACCGCAATCCATGCTATAGTTCAACCTATCATATTCAACATATTATAATTTAAAAAAAACGTGTAATTCTTTCTATTTTTATAATGCAATATACTTAACCTATCAAATTTGCTATTTATCATTCTCCATCCATCAAAAATAAACACTACCGTTGTTTTTATGAACTGCTGCATTTATTATCTCTAATACTTCATCCATCCCAAAAAGATAGATTAAGTTTTCTTTTTAGTTTGTTCTAAATTATAAGTTCGTTTTTTTAATACTAATAATTATGTCAATTATACAATATTATCTCTACTTAAATACATAATAAATTATATTATTAATTATTCATTGGATTGCTATAAGGATATTTTTAAAAATTTCTATTAAAATTAATAACTCTAACTATTTTTGTTACTTAATTTTTATGGAAAAATAAATATGTGATCTCTAGTAAAGCATACAACCCCAGCTTTCTAATTTTTTTTTTTTGATATTCTAAATTTTGTTTTCCATATATATATACATATATATATTTCTTTTCTTTAAGTATATATATTCTTATCAATATCAATTTACTACAACCACCGATTCAGTGACTCATGAATTGTAAAGATAATGAGGACTTTTTTTAATAAGAAATTATGGAGGACTTCTTCTTTTTCTTTTCATCCTTTTTTTTTGAAAGAATGGAAGACATTATTTTGATGATAAATAAAATCGAGTCAAATCGTGAAATTAAGGTCATTAATTGAGCATAAAAGAAAATGTTGAATAAGAACAAGTAAAGTATTTTTGTTCGTTTTAGTATTTAGTATCAAACATGCATGGACCGCTAACATGTTTTAAAACGATATGTGATCATCTTCTCTTTTTATATTTATTTCCACCGTCAAAATACTTCACAATCAAGGCAAAACATCATATTTATTCAATCCTAAACTCCATAACTTTTCTTTTTCAATTTGCAAAATACATAGTGTAAATAATTACAAAAAAGGAGTTTTGTAAAAGAAACAACGGGGTAACGAATGATAAGTTAAGAGAGTATTTAATGCAGGTTGAAGATCAGCAAAAGAAGAGTCTGTTTTAACTTTACAAGGGAAAAACCAAGTTGTGTCGTGATGCATACTTTTATCGCTTCGATGGGTGGCGCCGTCGCCTTCGCCGCCACTTGCGGAAATAAAAGCTGACAACATGGTTTTACTTGGGCCCATTGGTTGTAAATCCATGATCCAAGGCCATTTCCAACCTAACCCCAAATCCTTAATTTGGGATTAAAAATTCACTCTAACCATACCTCAAATTTGATTTTAAATTTGGGGTTTGTGGTTGGATGACCCCTAATTTGGGGTCAACTATTCATGATCTCAAATTAGGAGGCCCACTATTTTTTTAATTTTTTAATAATATATATTTTATTTTTAAGTGTTTTATGTAGTATTTGGTGTTTTAATTTTTTGTGTATTAATGCAAATACAACTAGTTTATCTCTACATTAGTATTTTTTATATGTTTAATTAAAAATAAAATAGATAATTAATTAAATTAATTAATAAAAATTAAATTAAAGTAGAATATATAACAAAATACTAAAAATAATTGTAGAAGCTACATGCACTAAAAATTTAGAACAAGATACATTCATAATAAAATTAAAAACATTGCATAAAATATAATACCATAATAAAACCAAACTAACAACAACCTTATAAAATAACTAATACAATAAAATATAATTCCATTTAATAATATTCTATTTCCTATGTTGTGTTGTAATTTTATCCATGTCTAGTAAGTTTACTTTGTTCTTTAACATATCCAATTTTAATGAAATGTTATTGTTCCAATCCCGCGGTTAATATTAATGATGTATTTACTTTTAATTTTTTTGTGCTAACTTGAAAAATTATTATTATTATTTAATTTTATTAGTTAAGTCAACTTAAAATTTTGAAATAAATTTAAATTGTAAATTGTAAATATTTTAATTTACGGGTCAAAATATTTAAATATTTTTATATGAAATTAATAAATATAACAAATATATTTTATTAAATTATTAATAGAAATATATAATTTGAAGTATTTGTGATGAAAGAATAATAGTAATAAAAAAATAAGATGATGAGAGAAATATGTGCGAAATATTCTTTTTTAAGATAGATTTAG
Organism: Flueggea neowawraea; assembly: GCA_948243855.1. NCBI lineage: Eukaryota > Viridiplantae > Streptophyta > Magnoliopsida > Malpighiales > Phyllanthaceae > Flueggea > Flueggea neowawraea. The sequence goes on from CAODLS010856890.1 coordinate 7,505, forward strand.
AGTTTGTGGTTAAAAATTTTTACTGTAAATAATCCAAATTTAAAATTTAGTATAAAAATTTGGAATTGTAGGTTAGAGATGGCCTAAATGGGCCCCTTGGCTCCAGAGAGGCAGATAATCAACTTGAACCAGACCACGTGGGAATTACATGTAATGTGACCTTTACCAAACATATTACAAAACATACAATTTCTTGGAAAGTTATGTTTGTAAGATTTCATATTACCGCAACTTAGTTATTTACAGTTTTATGGTACGAGCTGATAAGGTGAGATTACATTTCCTATTATTATGTATATAATAATTATATTTGGGGTTTAGTTCTGTGTTTAACTTTTTTTTGGATTTTTGTTTATTACGCGTTGATTTTATTCGTTTATTCGCTTGGTATTGTTTGTAGTCACTCTTTATTTTTGGGGGTTTCTTTTGGGTGATTATTTAAGGGTTATTTGTTCATATTAGGGTTATTTGTTCTTTTGGGTGATTATTTAAGGGTTATTTGTTCATATTATTGTAATTTGATGATGTGATTAGAGGGTATATTAATGTATTATTTGGTTGGTATTGGTTTGATCTGCTTCTGATGTATTCTTATTATTGTTATAACATTTTTTTTCTTTTTGTTCTATTGTTTTGTATGTTAATAGTCTGTTTCTTCCATTATTTCAATTATATTGTAGTATTACTAAGATCAGGTATATTGTGGTACTATTTCATGTATATTACCTTATTATTTATTGGTTAAGCCTTGTTATTATTGGCTGTTATTTATTCTGAATTTATTAATTTGTTAGATTTCATGTTTCTAGTATATTTGTTTAATGCTATAGGGATATTATTTGACTTATGCCTTTTCTTACATTATCATAGGAATATACCTTAATATTTTACATTAAGATTGTGCCATTATCATAGCAATGTACCTTAATATTTTACATTAAGTTTTGTGAAGGTAGTTTGCGTTGTATGTTTTAAGATTTCTATTTTTTCCAATAATGATTATGTTGCATTATTATTTATTGGTTTAATCTAGTTATTATTTGGGTAATATACCATTAATAATAATGTAATATTTCTTGTTGATCATATATAGAGAGATAGAGAGCCTTATTCTAATATTTGCAATTATATTTATTGTTCATTTATCATTGTATTATTTCATGGATATTAGTTTATTATTTAATGGATATCATTTAGTTAAACTCCTCTATTTTAGGAATATTTATTGTTCATTGTCGTTGTATTATTTAAGGGATATTTGTTGTAATATCTCTTTTGTAATGCTGCAGTAACAATATACACAATAAATAAATAAATAAATATTCACATTGAATAAAATCAAACAATAATACAACAACGGATATCCTTGATAAAAGTTTCCACGTATATTGTCATCTCAGTATGTTAAATAGTCACGGGTTTCTATCTCCTCAATATCACTCGAATGTCATATGGGTCTGTTAAGTAATGACAAGTTTATTTATATCTCATGAGTAGTATATTATTAGGGATTTTTTTTTCTGAAAAACGTTTTATTCAAGAGATATTTGATTAACATTCTGTTGCGATCCTCATATTTTTTAAAGATATTTAGAAATTATTTAGTGGTAACATGTGTTTGATTTATTGACTGTCTAATAGTTATTATCAGATCTTTTATGTATTTAAAGATTTTTTTATAATCTTCCATAATAATGTGTTAGATTACAAAAAGGTGTTAGATTGGGGAATATTGTTAAATATTGATTTAATTTTTTTGCCTTCTTATTTATCTTTAAATGTGTTTTTTTTAAGTCAATTGCTGTCATGATTTGTTTCCATTCTCTCCTTTTTTTTTCTCCTTCTTTTCAGCGATTTTGAGGGGTCAATGACGGTTAAAAGTTCTTTCCATTTTAATCTCCTTTTTTCTCTCCATGATTTCAGTTAGTATCCAACTCGTCCATCGTGTAATAAGTTTAAATGGTGTATAATTACGTAATTAGTTTAAGTAAACTTAACTAGTTGTGTTGAAACCTCCAAACCAGGGACGAATGAGGGGGTCACGGCCCGGGGCCGACAAGACCCCATATATGTAGTCTAGGGTCTCGCCGGCGCTAGCAGAGCCCCCCTCAGGGCACCTGATTGGTGAGGCTGTGAGGTTGAAGACGAGACTTCTGTTTTTTTTTTGGCCTAAAACAACATCGTTTCAAATCTCTAGGTGTTAATTTTTTTTAAAATCTGGGGACTAAAACGTTAGTCCCCAGATTTTAAAAAAAAATTAACACCTTAAAAAAAAAGTAAAGACAGGTTTGAGAGAGAGCAACAAACCAAATTTGCAAAGAAAGAATCGAGACAGAAAAACGAAAGGGAGAGGAAAACTAGAGAAGACCGCCAGCCACCACACCACACCACGTGCCGTCCGCCACCGCTGAAGAAGGTAAGTTGAACAGAACAATTTCTTTCTTTTAGAGTTTAAATTGAAGTAATTTTTAGGGTTTAAAATTGAATTTGATGATGTTGAATTGTTATTTTTGTTTGTTAATTGAATGATTCTTGAGATATACTTGTTTTATTGTTGTTGGTTAATTGAATGATTCTTGAGATATACTTGTATTGGTGCCCCCGGCTAAAATATTTTATGTGCCCGTCATTACCCAGACTATTGGGTTCATGGGTTGGTACCATATTTAGCTTACGCAAATTACACTTTTACAACCCAAAAAGCTGTCAATTCTTAAAAATGGTACACCATATAACCATTCATAAAAAATTTCTCCAAAAATAAACCTAATATAAAAAACATCACTTCTTAGAAATTCGTGAGAAATTTAGATTTTCACAAGAAATTGATTACCCAGGTGTACGTTAACATTGGTGTACACGATGTTTATAATATTTGTTAAATGAGTTAGTAAATTTTAGTTGTTGTACTGAGGTGTCCATGGTGTACACATGTGTACAAGACATTTTTAACTTTTTTTTTAAAACAAACTAATTCAATTGGTTTACACAAGTAATTTTGCCTTTATAAACTGAGACAACATATCCCGAAATAATTTTGCCTTTCTGGCATTTTTGAAATCATCTTACATTTTTTTTTTGTTAGGTCCGAAATTATCTTACATGACCGCTGACATTTTAGGAAAATTAATTTGTGTGGTGCTATTTGTAAGAATGTGGAGTTTAATTGTAGCATACTGTGTAATTAACGCTTTAGCTTAGGCCAACCAAGTCTAATCAATCACGGCTTTTCTTTTTCCCTCAAAAGTTCGGCATGTTTTTACTCATCAATTGGTTCATACTTCAATAGAAATCTGTTTTCCTTATTACATTTGCTATCTCTATTAATTATTTTAGAAGTAGATAGCGCGGTGGTGTTCACATCATCACTAGAGAGACATCTAACTCCTCGAGAAACTGGTAGCTTGTTAAAAGGAATGAGAGACATCCTCAAAGGCATTGGAAAGTAAGGATAACAGTTACAAAAGAATAGAGGAGGTAACAGTATCGGATGGCAAATTTTGCCGTGAATTTTTCAGTGCGAAAAGAATGTGTGTAATGTAACAATTTGGCCTTTTTCATGGTTTAAAAAACTAAGCAGTTTAGCATGTTGATAACACCGAAAACTATGCTGGAATGGTAAGAGCTCCTCCTGTTTTGATTGGAGGTCTTGGGTTTTGAGTTCTAAGTATTAAAATTTTTGAAAACTCGATAGGCAAAGTTTTTCCATACATATGAATCTTAATTGACTTATATCTAAATTAGTCAAATGTCAAAAATGTTTACGTATTGAGTGACTTAATTAAAAAAAAAAACTAAACATATCAGTCTCGAATAGACTTAAAAAAAATCCTCATGTTAAACAAAAGAAAGAAAAAAATCCATTAATGAAAGAACAAATTAAGCAAGTCCCTGATTCAAAATCGCAGTCTTTCTTTTTCTACCAACTAAACACTGTTATTTCCTATCTTATGATATTTGTTTGGCTTTCATATTAACTTTTGATATCTCGTCGCCCACGAGTTAATATGTCTATGTTTATTTAAAGTTTATAAGAAGACTCGAATTGAAACTGTTGTTGCCTAAAAAAATGAACAACAATAATAATAAATACTTGAATACTTGAGAAGATGAACGTCGCATCGAGACCTGAAAAACAAAGAACAAAATGAGGTCGGAATGCTTCCCGGGGAGTTTCCTACGCTCAAGTCATAGGGAATTCGACAGAGTAATAGTATGTGTAGAGAGTAGAGCATACCTCATCAAATGACCACCAACATCTATTTATAGTAGTGGGTTGATAAGAGAACATTAACACCTCGAAACGTTCCTCATAATGACTGTAACCTTTCAGTTACGATCTTAAATATATTAAGTGGGTTTTATTACCCATGTCATATCAATTGCTCCCCACTCTTTTCTTCGAAATTTTCGGAGATAAGAGTAAGGAACTTAAAATATTCCCTAGAGTTTTTTTTACAATTATTTTTCTAATCTAGGGGTGCTTGCTCATTTTCTCGCGAAGTTCATTTCCTCATGAGATTCAACATCTTGACCCCATCTCGCGGAGTTCACTTCTCCTCAGGAAGTCCACCTCTCCGTGAGGCTCAACATCTCGACCCCACCTCGCGGAGTATGTCATATCTTCAAGAAGTTCGTCTTCTCAACAAGTTCATCTCTCCAGGTAGTTTACTTCCTCGTGAGGTTCAACATCTCGACCACATCTCGCTGAGTTTGTCATCTCCTCAGGAAGATCACCTCCCTGTGGGGATCAACATCTCAACCCCACTTCATAGAGTTCGTCTTATCCTCAGGAAGTTCATTTTCTCAGGAAGTTCACCTCTGCGTGAGGCTCAACATTTCCATCCCACCTCGCGAAATTCGCCATATCCTTAGGAAGTTCATCTCTTTAGGAGATTCAACATCTTGACCCAACCTTGTGGAGTTCGCCATCTCCCTGTGGAGTTCATCTCATCGGGGGGTTCAACATCTCCTCATAGAGTTAACCTACTCGGGAGATCAACATCTCATCGGGAAGTTTACCTCCTCAGGAGGTTCAACATTTCCTCAAGAATTTCGCCTCCTCATGAGGTCTACTATTTCCTCCGGAAATTCACCTCCTCAGGAGGTTCAACTTTTCCTCGAGCATTTTACCTCCTCGGGAGGTTCATCATTTTCTCGAGGTGAATATCATCATCTTCATCATGCTGATGTTCAACATTTCCTCAGAAAGTTCACCTCATCGGGAGGTTCAACATTTTCTTAGGAAGTTTACCTCCTCACATCCTTAGGAGGTTCAACATTTTCTCGGAAAGTTCACCTCCTTAGAAGGTTCATCGTCTCCTCGGAAGGTTCCATTTTCTAGGGAAGTTCACCTCCTTAGGAGGTTCAACATTTCCTAAGGAAGTTCACCTCCTCAGGAGGTTCAACATTTCCTCAGGAATTTCACCTCCTCGAGAGGTTCAACATTTCCTCAGGAATTTCACCTCATCGGGAGGTTCAATATTTCCTCAGGTGATTCACCATTTCCTCATGAAGCTCACCTCCTCAGGAGGTTCAACATTTCCTAGAGAAGTTCACATCCTCGGGAGGTTCATCATTTCCTCGAGAGGTTCACCATTTCCTCGGGAGGTTTGAGCTAGAATCAATTGTTTTTTAATGCTCTTGATCGTGTGTTTTTCTTTCCTGAACTTGTATGCATCGTTGCTTCCTAATCACATCGCCAAATGACTTTTTGGTCAAGTGATTTTGTGGAGTCTTAGTGGTGGTAGAATTTGATTCGCTTGTTGAGGAAGAAGTAGAAAAACTATTGCGTGTGCTCATGACAATACCACTTAGGGTTTCACTTGCCACACACCTTAGCGTGAGGTTTCACTTGCCACACGTCTTAGTGAATAATAGGCCGCGTGCATTCATGACAATACCACTTGGAGTTTCACTTGCCACAAGTCTAAGCAAATACACTGTACAATGCATGACAATACCACTTAGGGTTTCACTTGTCACTCATGTGTGATGTTCAATTTTCCACTACGTGTGTTCTACAATGAGCGCTCGATTTTCCGCAGGCTTCATGCTCCATTGTCACATCGCAGTCTATCTTTTCATCGTTTGGTAAGAGCTCAGTTTTCTGCAAGCTTTTTTACTGACGTTACGTTTTCGTCACGTGAAAGCCCGATTACTCGCAAGCTTTTCTACTCACGGTTTAGTTGTTTTCCACATGAGAGCTCGATTAATCGTAAGCTTTTTTACTCACAGTGCATTCCAGTGGTCTCAAAATGGTTATTGTGCGTTGTTGGTGAGGAGCCAATGCTTGGACTCACTCAATGTTCATAACACTTTTGGTTACAGAGGCCAGATTTTCTGCAAGCCATTTCTGTTTCGTGTGGCTAAGCACTCGACTCGCCTTAACCTGTTCTTCATTCACAAGAGTATTTATTTATGCATGAGAAAGAAAAATGTTATTCGTTAAATAGAAAATTATACAAGAAAAAGTCAACAAAATCTCAAAGTATTCAACTTTTTACCACCATCTAAAGTATACTAAAAGGACAAAACGTGACATTTCTAGTGGAAGCATGCCTAATTGGCCATATGTTGATCATTTGTTTGATCATCATTCCTTCTTCGATGCCTTGTTTTATTGCAAGACTCCCCTCTCGATGCTTCATCATCAACAAATTGGTCCAAGCACCCACCTTGAACCAAGTTTTCAATTTTATTCTTTAGTTCTCGACACTTGTTCGTAAAATGTCCACTCGCATTGTGGTACCAGCAGTAGACGTCCACATTTTTCCCTAAAGGCCCTTCAGTTCTTAGGGGAAAGAAGATGTGTCCAGACCCTTCTATTGTCGCTAATATCACTGACCTTGACTCGTTCAATGGTGTGTACTTCTTGAAGTGGGGACTAAAGTGTGCTCTCTAGTCTCTCGACTTTTCTTTCTTTCTGTTCGGTTCCTCTTGAGCCTCTCTCTCCTTCCTTTTCTTCTCTTTGTCTTTCTTAGTTCCCACAATCTTCATGACCTCAGCCTGCAGGATATACTTGTTGGCTCGCACGAACAGGTCGGCCAAATTTTTCTGCTGGTCAAGAAACAATGATTCTTGTAGCTGCACCGATCATGTCCCTTATAACATCGCAACCACCGCTACTCCAGGTTGTAGATCATGGACTTCAAGAGTGACATTCATGAATCTATCCAAGTATTGTAGCATCCTTCTCGCTCTGCCTCACGCTCAACAGATACGTAGCATCCTTTTTGCGCTTGCTGTTAATGATGAAGGCGTTGATGAACTCCTTCCTTAACTGATCAAAACAGGAAAGAGACGCCTCCTTCAGTCCGTTGAACCATGACCGAGCATGATCCTTTAGCATGATTAGGAACGCAAGACACATGATGGCATCCTCCCATCCATGAAGCATCATGATGGCTTCATAGTTTTGAACATGCTCATGCGGATCCTTTTTTTCAGAGAAAGTCGACAGCGAGGGTATCTTGAATTTTGGGGGAAAAAGGTTTTCTCATAACCTCTTTGGTGAACGAAGCTTTTGCTTTTCACTGCTCCTCCTCCGCATGAACCAGCTTCTTCTTCTCGAGGATTTCTTTGATCATTTTCCTCACGTCTGTCGCTTCTCAAACACTCATCGAAGATTGAGGCTCCACTTCAGCCTTCCTCGGAGGAACCCTATGCTCTACTCTACACGTACTTTTCACAACCTTCTGGTAGTTATCTCTCCTAGCCTCGACCCGAGCATCAGGAACAAAAATAGGAACATCGAGGCGTTCACGGCGAGGTGGAGGGTTTAGCTGCTCAGGCACTTAAGTGTGTTGGTGATGACTTTGTTGCACGACGTCACGCCTCTCCAGGACTTTTCCACTTCGAGCAACTTGGGCATAAGCGCTTAATTTGGGTGGGGGTTGTGCCTGAGGAAGAAGCTGTTGGAGCAAAGTCGCCATCTCGGCCAGAGTCTTCTGGTTCTCCTCATTCTGCTTCCTAAGCGCTTCATAGTCTGTGAGTGGAACGGTAGGGATGGCAGTTCCCAAGGCTCCCGCTCCAGCACCGACTCTCCTCACATCCTCCTCAGGATGACTAGCATTATTCGAATGCGTTTGCACTATAGAGAGTGTTGTAGGTGATGTTGATGCATTTCTTCTCGATCGTCGACGAACAAGACTTTTCGTTCAATTTTACCACAGACGACGTCAATTGTTGTTGCCTCATGAAAAAAACAACAATAATAAGAGAAATTGAATACTCGGGAATCGTGAACATCTCATCTAACCTGAAAACACACAAAAAACGATGAGATCGAGATGCTCCCTGGGGGAATCTCCAACGCTCAAGTCAATAGCTATTTTTGCAGAGTATCGGTAAGTGTGGAGAATAGAGCATATCTTGAAAATTGTTCCTCATGTCTATTTAAAGTGTGGCGTCTTACTAAGTAATAACTTCTGTAACGTCTCTCAATGATGATTATCATAACTTTTGTTGTTACGACTAGAAGTTTAACTGATGATTTAATTCATAGGTCTCATCAGAAACTTTATAAAGGAAAAACACTACCGATCAGTTATATTACTATATAACTTTACACAATTGTAATTAATGGTTTCGTATCTCATTAATATTGGAGTCAACTTCATCGTTGAAGAGTAATAGATTCAATTCTGGTGTAGCAAATTAAAATCGACTTATCAAAAAGAACTTTACACAATTGTAGCCATCATGATCATTTATATGGATATACATTGGTGAAAATATCTAGATGCGTAAGAGAATGATGGTTACGGAGTACTCTTCAAAAGCTTGTTGAGGCAGCTTGAAGCCAACGAATGTGGATGTGGATACATGAACCACCACAACCTAATCCTAAATACATTTGTTTGACCCTCACAACAACTCATGTCTAGCTAAACTATTGAGTAAAATTGCGCACTTAATTGGTTGGTTGTTTAAAGAAAAGAAATGTTGATTGGTTGGTTATTAAGTTACCAAACAACCCCTATGCATGTATGTATACATCATTATAACATCTTCATTTTTTTCATACTTACTATAACATCTTCATTATCCAATCCAAAACTCATCTTCGTATCGTTACAAATTGATTTCACTATAAAATAATTTCACTATACTTGAAAACAACGGTTGTTTAAATATTGATTAGAAAAAATATTATTAATTTTAGTTCTTAATAAATTTCTCTTGTTAATTAAAAGTTTCAAAAAATTTAGCTTCATAACAGATTTTTGAGTAAATTTTCGTACCAAACTATATATAATCAGAGAGAATATAATCACAAAATCACTAGCACAGAAAGAATGTGAATATAAAAAAAAATACATAATATGTTTAACAATAAAAGAACTCCATGAGAACAATAATGCTGAAATTTGAGGTACTAACGAGGAAAATGTAAAATAGCACATGTATAGTATGGTGTATACGAATTTAAGGTCGTTAAGTACACCATAATAAAAGATAGCTATACTTAATTTCCTGTAGTTCCTTTTTTGTGGATTTAATTAATCAACCAACACCTTGATGTTGATAGACTTAACAAAATTAGTAATTCTGAAACCCAATAGTGTCAAAAGAAGAAAACTCCATCTCCCCATTGCTTTCAACATTGCTTTCAACAAACTACCCTGAAACAAAATCATGACAAGTGATTTTCAACAACTTTTCTTTTTATCTTAGAAAGTTTGATAAATGAGGAAACCCTTAAAATGAAGAGTATAATAGTGCATAAAACAAAGCAAAGCTCTCTCATCAATAATGGCAAAGAAGCAGCAAATCCTGGTTGCTCCTCCAACTTCATGGGGCATCAGAAGTAGCTTCCATTCAATCATAGCTCTTCTTTTTGCATCTTTAGTTGCAGTTGCAGTTTATGTGTCACAGAATAGAAGAGAACTCATTGAAGATAGGACTTCAAATAAAAGGTCAGGTGACTACTTGTCAAGGTGCAATCTATTTTCAGGGAAGTGGGTTTATGATAACAAGTCTTATCCTTTGTATAAAGAGAAGCAATGCACTTACATGTCTGATCAGTTGGCTTGTGAGAAATTTGGAAGGAAAGATTTAGAGTACCAGAATTGGAGGTGGCAGCCTCACCAATGTGACCTCCCTAGGTCTCTCTCTTTCACTCTAAACCTTATTTCTAAGATTCTTTCTGATTTAACGCACATCAATCAGATTGCATATTCAATACATTGTAACTTTTAAAAAATTATCGTTTTACATTTTATAACGCTCAAGCTACTAAACACAAATACCAGTTTGATGAGCCTTTTTTATAAGCAAGTCAAAATTTTAGCATTGATATCGCATAAACTTAATAGTATCGCGTACTGATGTATGATGCATAATACAAATGACCATTGGTGAAATTTGTTCATAGAGTGTGCATAATTTGATGGCGAGAGGTTAAATATATATAGAGGTTGTACATTGGCAATAACTAATATTGTTTTTTGAGTTTGGTGGAATGGTGTTGTCTTTGTTTGGTAATAAGGTTCAATGCCACAGCATTGCTGGAGAGGCTGAGGAACAAGAGGCTTGTATTTGTAGGAGACTCTCTCAACAAAGGCCAATGGATTTCAATGGTCTGTCTCATTGACACTTCCCTTCCTTCAACTGCTCTCAAGTCCAAGCAAGATTCTCTAAATGGTTCTTTAATCACTTACAAAGTCATGGTAAGAATAAAAAATAGTAGATTAAATAATTGTAATTAGTACATTTAGATATGGTTTTTTGGTACGTCATAAGGTTGAGATGGCCGAGTTGGTCTAAGGCGCCAGATTAAGGTTCTGGTCCGAAAGGGCGTGGGTTCAAATCCCACTCTCAACAATTCTTTTATTTTTTTCTCTCTGTCTAATACGATCTTTCTCTTCTTAACGTAATGGAGGACTATAATACAACAATTGAGTTCTACTGGGCACCATTGTTGGTGGAATCAAATTCAGACGACCCAGTAAACCACCGAGTTCCGGACCGAATCGACCGAGTTCAGGCAATCGAAAAGCATGCTAGACACTGGAGCGATGCAGACATTCTGGTTTTTAACAGCTATCTTTGGTGGAGAAGATCCAGAATGAAAGTTCTGTAAGTAGAGTTTGGCATCTCTGGTTCATTAATTTTTTAAACCAACCAGTTATGTGTTACAGGTATATCTAACCAACCGGAAGTTTGGGTCAGGTGGGATTCGTTTGAGAACCCAGATGGAATTTACAAAGCAGTGGAGATGCCAAGAGTGTACGAGATGGCACTGAAGACGTGGGCCGAATGGTTAGAGGTTCATATTAACCGAACCAAAACACAGTTGTTCTTTGTCAGCCTGTCACCAACTCAACAAAAGTATTGCTCAACTATTCCAGTATTACTCCTATGTTTATGATGAACCAGATGTTGGTATTTTTCTCAATTAAGAACCTTAAATTCATTAAATTCTGAAAATATAGACCAAATGTTTCTTCCTTAATTTAAATTTAAAAATCTCATTTTTTTTTTTATAACTCATCTAATTTAGTCTTACTAGAAATCAAACTTAATTAACTCCGTTAAAAATCTCATAAAAGTATTAAAATTTGAGTTTCAAGTATGAAAAATGCTTAAAAATAGGAAAGAGATTTAGTGAAAGGAACAATATTTACTGTGAAACTAACAAACATTCATTAAATTTCTCCAGAATTAATAGTTTTGTGAACATAAATGCAGGGCTTTAGAGTGGGGAGGAGAAGTAGGCCAAAATTGCTACAGTGAAACCAATCCTGAAAGAAGGGTATCAAGGGCAAGCATCATGTCCACTAATGATGAAGGTGGTGGAGAATGTGCTTGATGACCTTAAAACCAGAGGCTTAAATGTACACATGATCAACATCACACAACTCTCAGAATACAGAAAAGAAGGCCACCCTTCTGTTTACAGGAAACAATGGGATCCACTCACTGAACAACAAGCTTCTAACCCAAGTAGCTATGCTGATTGTAGACACTGGTGCCTTCCTGGAGTCCCTGATGTCTGGAATGAGCTTCTCTTAAAAATTGGAGGTTCCCAAATTTTAAGGAACACAAGTCACATCCAGGTTTTTCTTCTTTCCCATGTCAGAGAAACATTTGCATCAGAGAGAAGCGTCTTTTCCTTTTAAAAAACATTAACAATTCTCTGCAAATTCCAATGCATACCTGATATCAGAAATTTGCTCACAATAGCATGCTTTCAACTGAAGTCAAGTCCAATATTAATTAAGAAGAAACGTCCAGTCCAGCATTAAGAAGAAAGATTGATAATTCGATTCTCCCAAATAAAATAACATTTAAAAAACTAGCATACTTTCAGACATGATTTGATTAATTAGTTCGAGAATTCTTGATTTGGAAAACAAACAAAAAGAAAAAATTATCCGAACATAGACAAAGATTGGATCAAGAGACTTAAAAAACAGCCGTGATAATCAAGCAAAGCATACAATACAGAATCAAAAGTAACAAAACTATTGGAAGCATTCCCCGCCCCCCCGCCCCCCTCAAGTGTTGGGTTTTAACTGATCAAGAGGCTGAGCTGATGGTGGATCGTTTTGATCACTACCCTTGTCAGAAATGTTCTGAGGACTGGAATCAGGAACCTTCCTTCCTCGGTCAATGTTATGGGTACTAAAGAAGAGGTCGACAGGTTCAGAATCAGCAATCTTGCCTCCTTCAAGTGGAGTGCCATGCCTGTACCTTACCCTCAGTGCTTCGTCTTCTGATAACTTTGCCTGTGCTGCCCCGTACTTGATGTCTTCCTTACTCGTCGCCATTTTTCTTCTGCACTTCACACTTTGTTGACAACTACTAATGTCATGCCGTAATTGCTCCAAACTAGTGGATTTATTCATAGTAGATGGTCACCGTATAGAGGTGAAACGTGGCTTTAATACGATGTCGTGGCAGATTTTTGGGTAGGGATTGATAGGTGGCTTTCATTAGTGCATGCTACGTTCCTTCTTTAACATGGTGTTGAAGCGTTACCTTACCACTGGACCGTCTTCAATCGTAGGACTATTTTTTTTATGTCCACTTTATTACCGTCAGAGAATTCTCAATGACTTAACGTCGGAGAAGACTCAAGTAGAGATAAATTTTTGGAAAAAAATGAATCTATACAATCTAACAATATATATGGTCAAATTAACAGAGAGAGTATTAACTTTGAAGTGCATTGAAATATGAATTTGGGCAAAATAAAATTGATATAAATTTCGCAATTGAACTACAGTCGTTAATTTGACGGGATTGAATCGCAGTCCAGATACTACCAAGAGATCGATCTCGCAGGAACCAATAATTGAAGAAGAAAATCTTCTTCCCTATAGAGAGAGAGAGAGAGGAGAGGCGACAATGAGTGGTGTAAAGAGAGGAGCGTTTTCTCTTCCTATGTCTATTTTTGACTTATGCACTCGTGTGTCCTACAAATAATCCTAGTATATGTGTCTTAGACGAGTTTTTCCTACTAAGCTCATAATTAATTACATTCATTAGTTAAATTCACAATTAATGTATTTAGGTTCCACCCACTACACCTCATTGGCGGATCCGTTTTGTAACAATTATAAGCCCGTTAATTCTAATTTTAAGAGTTAATCTTAGATTATTAATGAGATTAGGATATAGTAATATTGTTAGTAATATTATAATTGTCTTTAACATTATAGAGTAATGATACAACATTCTTCTGCATCACTAAATAAAACCAAATTGTGTGAACAAGTTATAAGAAGAAGAATACTCTTACGTACAAAGATGTCAAATTTTATAACTGGGGCGTAATCGATCATTAATTAGATATGAAACCTCTTTTTGGGTTTATACATATGCTAAAAATGGTTTCCATTTTTACTTTAAGACAATGATTTTGGTTAGTCCATACGAAGAGATGTATGATAAATATGTTTGGTTCTTTATGGATGACAAATTTCCAATTGTAATCCACCAAAACATCTCCATATATAGTTCATTCTTCCCCACCAAATCTCCATATATAGTTGTATTTATTGATTACTTCAAATAAAAGATAATGATTGATTTTGGCAAGCTGCAACTGACCTAATCTGCTAAAATTGATATTGGGTTCTACTCACTTGAAAACCAATAATATATAACATATTTTTTTTCTATAAAATATAATATATTTTATATAATTAATTTTATAAATAAACAAATTATTTTTTTAATTTTTTATTATTTATTTATCATCAATCATTACAAAATATATCAAATATGTTATATATTTTATCCTTTTTAACAAATTCATAACTCTAACATATTTTTAACAATATTTTTAAATATATTACTTGACTAATTTTAAATAACGTAAAGATCCAAAAATATTTCACATTATGATGTCAGAAAAGAAAGTTAAAAAAAATTGCAGGATCTAATTACTAATTGGTATTTGAATATTTTCTAGAAATTCAAATAAATAATCCTTAATAAAAAAAAATTGGATTCTTCAAAAAAAATAAAAAAATTGGACCGACACTATTATTGACTATAGTCAAACGCTCAAAATATTGGGCAAGACGACAATCAAGTGCTGTCATAACCATCAATTTTTAATCACACTCTCTTACAACTCATCACATCACCCAATCTGTGGGACCAACCCCTCCCATCGACCGCACATTACAGCTTGGATCAATCTGATTGGCTATCACACCACCTACCAGCTCCATTAGAATACTCTTGCCCCTACCGAATCAAAACCAACTCACAGCTGCCATTAATCACATACACACTCTTCACTCTTGTTTCTTTGTTTTTTTTTTTCTTCTTTTCTTTTCTTTTTTAGTATAGAACACAGGCACTCGGTACAAAGATTGTGAAAGTGAAAGATTGTGCGCGTTTAGTATCGTTGATATTGACATGATGATGCAGAGGTGGAGTAGGAGAAGAACTCAATTCCCAATAGTGGCCTGTGTGTTTGTTGGCTTTATAGTGTGTTCAATTATATACAACGAAAGTAGTATTAAACGAATCCATGGAAACCCACATAAAGTTCGTCGAGAAAGCACTGTTCAATATATAGAGCCTAATCTTGGCAGCCAATTTGGTGGTTATTCAGGTATGATTCTATCTATCTTTGAGGTTTCTGGGACATAAGGTTCTGTACTTTGTGTGTTTTTCAGTTTCTTGAAGTTCAAAGTACTAATCTTGATGGGTTTTAGAGGGTTTGGATAGGTTCAGTAGATGCAACACTACAGGGGAGTATAGTGGGAAGAAAATCCGGTGGGGGGACCCGAGAAGAGAAACGGGTCAGAGGAGAAGAGAGAGCTTGGAGGGTGGTGGTGGTGGTTGTGATTTTTTTGATGGGAAATGGGTATTTGATAATAAGTCTTACCCGCTATATAATGAGTCTGATTGTCCGTACATGTCTGACCAACTGGCTTGTCACAAGCACGGAAGGTCTGATTTGGGGCATCAGTATTGGAGGTGGCAACCTCACAATTGCAATTTGAAGAGGTAAGTGCTACTCTTCTTATTTTTCTACTTCTCTATTTTGTTTCTGTTTGTCCCTTTAATATATAGTGAGCATGATTTTACTGAGTGAGTCTGTATGTTTAGTTACTGAGGCCTTAATTCGTTTTAGATGTGTAAATCTTTTAGCTATTGAGCCTTTTCGTTTGGGATTGAAGACGAGTCTTTGGTTCTCTATAGGTTTATTGAAGTTTCAAATACTTGATTTTGGCAGGACGTATATGAAGTTAGTGTGAATCTTGTATGTTTCAGTATTTTGCTGCTTGATTAATTGTTTTTTAATTTTGATTTTGCCGTTGGTAGGTGGAATGCGATTGAAATGTGGGAGAAATTGAGAGGTAAGAGGCTAATGTTTGTAGGGGATTCGTTGAATCGAGGGCAATGGATATCGATGGTGTGTTTGCTCCAGTCAGTGATTCCAGCAGATAAGAGATCAATGTCACCCAATGCTCCTCTAACTATTTTTAGGGCAGAGGTAATAACACAAATTACTGCTATGTGTATAGGAGAGAATGAGTTTTAAATTCTATTTTGTTCTCTAAATGAGATATAATTTTTAGGCTATAAATTTGAAGGTGTTGTTTATTTTTGTTTGTTTATAAGCCTTTTTTCAGGAATATAATGCCACTGTTGAGTTTCTCTGGGCCCCGCTTCTAGTAGATTCCAATTCTGATGACCCTGTGAATCACAGACTGGATGAACGGATAATCCGTCCAGATTCAGTTTTGAAGCACTCATCAAAGTGGGAACGT
>CAODLS010857035.1:0-10770 GCA_948243855.1 Flueggea neowawraea
TTCGGGTGTTTAAGGGATCTTCGGTTGTGATGAAGGGTAGATTGCAGAATGACATTTACACCTTGATTAGCAGTGTGGTTGTTGCTAATAGATTAAGGATTGTTGTGAGTTCTACAGGAAAACGGGTCGAGTTTGTGATTGAGACACTGGAACGGGAAAAGATCAATCAGGTTGATTCACAAAGGCTAACAACAACTGAACCAGGGCATGATAATTGTGTTGGTGATTTTCAAAAGTTGTCACTGGAAGACACAAGGAATATGCAGAATGTTGGGTTGTTAGGAGTGAACAGAAAGCTAGCTATTGGAGGCAAGTCTGGGTTGGACTTGGTTCGTTATTGCAGGACTTGATGCCCTTCTGGGATGTGGCAGATAAGTAATTGGGATTCAGAGTTGAACGGGGAATAAAACTCACTTCAAGGTGGAGAATTGTTAATGTTGAAGTGATTTTCTTGATCAAGATTGAAGTCAAACCTTGAAGGAAGTGATAAAAGCCAAATAGGGCCAGATTTGTGAAGGAAAATGAGCTACTGGACGGACACAGAGATTTACAAGGGCGTGTAAGAGACAGTGGGATGCGCTGGAAGCCGAAAGGAGCACGAACTGGAAGACACAGCCTTGGCCACGGCCGTGTCTCAGCCCATGTAGTTTTAGGATTCGTTTTGTGTCATTACACAGTCACGGATTTTGCCCATGTCTTGAAGGTTTTTTCCATGTCTTAAACCTTTTGGCCGTATCCTGGTTTTGACGGGTTTTAGGGTTTTTCTTGACTATTTTGGCTTGTATTCCTTATAAACTATATAAAGGGGCTTGAGAACATCTTGAGTGTCTTTGACCATGCTTTTAAATTTCGTTGTAAGCTGTTGTACTTGTTTTTTACTTTGAATAGTAGAATTACTTGTGCTCTACCCGTGGACGTAGATCGAATTGATCGAACCACGTAAATCTTATGTTCTTGTGTGATTGCTTTTTGTTTTTCCACATTCTTATATCTCTGATTTTCCCTAACACATAAAATTAATGAAGCCATTTCCAGGATATATATTTATTAGTCTTTTTTCTAAATAAAAACAACCCACTTAATCTCCAACTCAGGGATGCAATACTTACAACCAACTCAACTAACTTTGATAAATTAAGAAGTAATTCATCTTTTGAATGTATGAAGATTTATATATTAAAAATCATGATTGTTACAGATATAAATTAGCTAATGAAATATTATATTTATTATATCATAAATATAATATTTATTAATATTTAATAATTATTATAATAATTTTATTCTTATATAGAACAGTCTATAACTACAAATTTTTCTTATGTTAAGTGAGTTTATTCAATGAAGATAAATTATCTTTTCTTTTAAATGTAAGTACTCCAATCGAACCACACGTAAAATATGTTTGATAAGTTGAACCGTGTAAAATTCATCTGTATTGTTTCTCTCTTTTCAGCTAAATAGAAATAATTCTTTAAGGATGTTGATCCGATTAGTGTAGTAAATTTTCTATACACAAAGAATTAATGATGTTGTTGCCTTAGAAAATGAACAACATTAACTGAGAAAACTCCAAAAACTCGAATACTTCGAAAAACGTGAACGTCACCTTGAAACTTGAAATCACAAAAGAAGATGAGGTCGGGTTGCTCCCCGAGAGAATTTCTGACGCTCAAGTTAGTATTAATTTTTGCATAGTATCAGCATCAGTATCAAGTAGAACATACCTCAACAAGTGCATTCGTAAGCTATTTATAGGTGGTGAATTACTGAGGAGTATTAATGACCTGTAACGTTCTTTATTAATACCGACTGTAACGTTTCTGTTATGAGTTTAAATATACTAAATGGGGGTTTTATTACCCATGTCATATCAATTGTTCTCCACTATTTTTTCGGATTTTTTGAAGATAAGAGTAAAAAGCAAAAATTCTAAGTGGGACTTCAATTTCAACGTTGGTATCATTGATGAGGGACCCCTTGAAATTTATTTTTCGCGTTGAGGGTGTTATCATGACTTTTCCAGGGCTCATGTCCTTGATATGATGTTTTGGTTAAGGCTTCTATTGGCTTCCTATCCACCAGAACCCAATTTGTCAACCTTGGATGGGCTCTCTATTCACCTTAGCCCATTTTGTTTGGTTGCTTGGTGATAGGTTACAATTACATCACCCAATTCTTTCCCTCTTTTCAATTTCGATTTTTTCCCTCTTTTTGCTTCCAGATTGGTTCAATTCTTAAACATGCAAATTCCTGGCTTGCTTTCTGCTAGACGTTCCAGATTTATTTCCTTTTCTTACTTCTCAGATTTAATTCCTTATTTCTGATTGCATACCCAATCTAGGAAAATTTCCTCTGATTAAGCCTTTCTTTCTCTAATTGATTTTATTTTCTTTTAAATCAAGCAAACTAATTCCTTGATTTTTGTTGATAGATAGCCGAGAGCTGCTGCACTCACATATCTTTTAGCTTTCTTTGCCAAATCTGACGAAATTCTTGGTTTTCTTCAACCAAGAGCCGAACCCTGCTGCACATATATCTTCAAAATTTGTTATCATTTTCCAGATTTGTTTTCCTCCAGTTTTTGGCTCCATTTTCTTTTTTATTTAGGTTTTCATTATCATATGCCCTAAATCCCGTGATTGATTCTTGAAGTTTTTTTCCTAATTAAGGTCACTGAATCAAGTCCTCTTTTTTGCCCTGTTTCTTCTTTGCTTTTCTTCTTCCACTGCTACTGATTTCATCTTGTTTTTTTCACAACCCACAAAGCCATTCCAAGCTTCCTTTCAGTCCTTGCCGGTTCTCTCTCTCACGGTTTGGTTTTTATTTTCTCTTTCTTTCTCTCTTTCTCGTCCCGGTTCCAGTCTTTGTTTTTATTTCTTTTCTGTTTTTCCCTTTTCAGTGGTGATTCTGAATAAACAACACCAACGTCGGCATGGGTCATTTCTAGCGACGGCGTTCATATTCACGCGGTGGTCAGTTTCTGGGTTCGGGCGGCGGTCGTGTCCGAGAGCTGGTTGGTTTATAGGTGTGAAGTAGAACGTTCGAACAAGCGGATCCCGACAGCTCGTCGTTGCAGCGTTCGATGTCGCGATGGCTGGAGTTGTCCCAAGCGAACCGGTTCCATCTGGCGGCGATGAGAGCAGATCAGCGACTAGGCCATGCACACTGCTTAAGGAGACAGTCGGCCATCACAACAAGAAACGACGAGCTGCATGCAAGAATGGACAGACGACAAACCATCCATCGCCAGAACGGAATGCCCGCTCACTCATACATTTCAACGACGTGCCGTTTTAAGGATTTGGCAGATGACAGATCGCCTCTTTGTGTGACTGTTTGTTTGTCCCAATGGCTGCTACAAGTCGTTTTACATGTGTGACCAGTATTTTTTTTTGCTTGCTTGCTCTTTCTTTTTTTTTTCTCTCTTTTTTTTTGTGTGTGTGCAGATCATTCCTCTTTGGAAGCGTTGATTGAAATATTCGATAGTCGACACGCTGTTCGAGGTGCTCGAGAGTCAACACACTTGTTCGAAGTATTTGAGAGTCGATGCGTTGTTCGAGAGTCGACATGTCGAGATGTTCGAGAGACGTCGTTCCATTCGAGAAATCAGACAACTTGTTGCTATTGTGGACCAAACCACTTGTCGTTGCTGTCACCCCACCACCATGTGAGCGTTCAGGAGCTATACTTTGGAAGCCTAACCCCACTACTGAGTGGGCGTTCAAGAGCTGCCTCTTGGAAGACTTCACCCCAGCAACTGAGTGGGTGTTCAGGAGCTGCATCTTAGAGGACTTCACCCCTACTACCGAGCAGGTGTTCAGTAGCTGCCTCTTGGAGGACTTCACTCCAGCAACCAAATGGGTGTTCAGGAGCTGCATCTTGGAGGACTTCACCCATGTTACCGAGCTGGTGTTCAGTAGCTTTCTCTTGGAGGAATTCACCCCCGCTATCGAGTGGGTGTTCAGGATTTGCACCTTGGTGGCTTGTGATACCATGATGCTTTGTGGTTCCTGGTATATGGCTCGAGGTTCATGTCTTGTGGTTCGTGGCCTCATCGAGCTCACCAACTCGCGGAGTTCACTGACTCGCCTTGCTGAGCTCACCAACTCACAGAGTCCTT
This sequence comes from Flueggea neowawraea, assembly GCA_948243855.1. Taxonomy (NCBI): domain Eukaryota; kingdom Viridiplantae; phylum Streptophyta; class Magnoliopsida; order Malpighiales; family Phyllanthaceae; genus Flueggea; species Flueggea neowawraea. Next base: position 4,124 of record CAODLS010857035.1, read on the forward strand.
CATCACCAACTCTTCTTGCGGATTTCACCATCTCAACCTCAGCGGAGTTATGCTCCTCCTCAGCGAAGTTCATATCCTCCTCAGCAGAGTTCATCTCCTCATTAGCGGAGCCCATCGCCTCCTCAGTGAAATTCATCTCCTCCTTAACGGAGTTCAAATCCTCAAAAGGTTCAACATCTCATCCATCTCGCGAAGTTCACCATATCCTCGTGGACTTCACCTCCTCGAGAGGTTCAATATTTCTTTGTGGAGCTCACTTCCTCGGGAGGTTCAACATCTTCTTGGGAATTTCACATCCTCAGAAGGTTCAACATTTCCTCAGAAACTTCACCTTTTCGGGAGGTTCATCATTTCCTTGGGAGGTTCACCATTTCTTCGGGAGGTTCAATATTTCTTCAGGAATTTGACCTCTTCCTCGGGAAGCTCACCTCATCGGGAGGTTCAATATTTCCTCGAGAGGTTTACCATTTCCTCTGAAAGTTCTTGATGTTTTTCGAGCTAGAATCAATTATTTCTGCTCTTATTCATGTGCTTTTCTTTCCTGCACTTGTATGCATCGTTGCTCCCCAATCACATGGCCAAATGACTTTTTGGTCAAGTTATTTCGGTGGAGTCTTAGTGGTGGTAGGAGTTGATTCACTTGTTGAGGACAAAGTACAAAAACTATTGTATGTACCCATGACAATACATTTGAGGTCACTTGCCATGTATCTTAGTGAGTAATCAGCCGCGTGCGTTCATGACAATACCACTTAGGGTTTCACTTGCCACACGTCTTAGCGAGTAAACCGTCGTTTGTGTTCATGACAATACCATTTGGGATTTTACTTGCCATACGTATTAGCATATAAACCTTCACTTGTGCTCATGACAATAGCGCTTGGGGTTTCATTTGCCACACGTCTAAGCGAGTACACTGTAACATGCATGACAACACCAATTGGGATTTCACTTGTCACATATGTGTGATGTTCAATTTTCCACTGCGTGTGTTCTACAATGAGCACTCAGCTTCCCGCAAGCTTCGTGCTCTATTGCCACATCGCAGTCTATCTTTTCATCGCTTGGTGAGAGCCCGGTTTTCTACAAGCTTTTCTACTCACATATTTGTTACATGAGAGCCCGATTTCTCTCGAAGTTTTTCTACTCACTTTACGTTTTCGTCCCGTGAGAGCCTGATTACTCGCAAACTTTTCTACTCACGGTTTAGTTGTTTTCCACATAAGAGCTCAATTACTCATAAGCTTTTTTACAAATGGTGCATTCAAGTGGTCTCAACATGATTCTTGTGAGTTGTTTGTAAGAAGCAAATGCTCGTATTCACTCCATGTTCTTAGCACTTTTGGTTACATAGGCTCGGTTTCCCGCAAACCTTTTTTGTTTTGTGTGGACAAGCACTTGACTTGCCTTAACCTATTCTTCATTCACAAAAGTAGCTATTTATGCATGAGAAAGAAGAATGTTACTCGTTAAATAGAAAATTATACAATAAAAAGTCAACAAAACCTCAAAGTATTCAATTTTTTACCACTATCTAAAGTATACTTAAGAGACAAAGTGTGACATTTCTGGTGGAAGCATGCCTAGTTGGCCCCATGCTGATCACTTCTTTGATCATCATTACTTCTTCGATGCATTGTTTCATTGCTCGGTTCCCCTCTCGATGCTTCATTATCAAAAAATTGGTCCAAGTGTCCACCTCGAACTAAATTCTCAATTTTATTTTTTAGTTCTCGACATTTGTTCGTCGAGTGCCCACTTGAATCATGGTATTTGCAGTTCCCAAAGGTTTGTCCGTCTTTGGGGGAAATGTAATAAGTCTGAATCCCTCTATCGCCTTCAAGATTGTCTACCTTGACTAACTCAACTGCGTGTACTTCTCAAAGTGTGGATTGAAGTGTGCTCTAGATTCTCCCAACTTTTCTTTCTTTTTGCTTGGTTCTGTAATATCCTGTACATTCCAATTAAGATACCTGTAGTTTTCGAGTGTGACATTGAGGACTTTTGGAATACCAGTGAATGGTATTTGATGTTTATGATGAAATCATGTTAGGTTGGATGTTGTTAAGTGTTGGAAATGATTCGGGATGAGTTCGGTAACAAGAGAAGTCAATAAGGGAGAAACAAGACATCTTACGTACACGAGGCTACTCCCAACGTACGTAAGGCAGACATAACTCACGTACGTGAGAAAGAGGTGTCACGTAAGTGAGCTGGGCTTTCAGGATGATTCAATTAAGTGAGATTTGGGGGGGACGTACGTGAGGTTGGGTCTAGTGCGTCCAGAATTGATTTTGAGCCCTGATAATGTACGTGAAATATACAGACATGTACGTAAGGGTACCATAAAGTATGTGAGATATAGATTGACATACATGAGGCGTGTTTCAGACGCCTTTAAAAGCGTTCAACAAACCCGACTTTCTTATTTACTACTCTTCTCAATCACTCAAAACTCTCTCAACTCGTCTGGGACTTCAGAGCTTGATTCGTCCATCATCCATAACCATTTTAAGAGGTAAGATTACATCTCTTTATTGGATTTAACATCTCTTTCATGTATTAATCCATAAAATTCGTTTTAGTCCAAATGGATATAGGATTCAGATTTTTGAATGATTCTGAGATAATTGATGCGAAGGGTTGTTAGATTAGAGTTCATTGAGGTTAAAAGAACATGTTTGGAGCCTTGAATCTACAGATTTCATGAGTTATTATGTTGACTAGGGTGAGGTTTAGTTTTTGTGATGAGTTGGAGTTTGTTTGATGAGATTGATGGTAGATTAATGCTTCTGAAGGTGTTTAGGAGCAATGTGGGTGATTTGTTACATCAGGTATTGATCGAATCGAAAGTTCGATATTTTTTAGAATGAAACTTCATGTTTTGCCATTTTTGTAATTTCTGAAAAGTCGAAGTCAGATTTATAATTTTAGAAACTTGAGCTCTAAAAATGTAATTTTGGAAAAGTTAATGTATAGATTTATAATTTCTAGAATTATGGGGACTAACTTATAATTTTACAAGTTAAGGATTAAAGAGTAATATTTGAGGGTTCAGGAATGAATTTGGAAATTCTAACTTATGGAGCACCTCTTCGTAGTTTAAGGACCCTTTGAGGATTAATTGGCAAATTCTAAAAAAGTTTGAGGGCTAAAGCGTAATTTTACAGAGGTCGGGGATCAAACTGTAATTTTATGTAGGTTTTGAATTTTGAGTCGGAAGTGATGGATTCACTTTCGGATTGAATTTTGAGCGACTTTGAGGATTGCATGTGCATGTGCACGTATTTTGGTACAACCACAGTACCCATTTCTCATACATCATTGTTTCTGATACGTTATTGTATCTAATGTGTTATTTCAGCTCAGTTCGATTTCTGAGGTGACCAGAGGTGACCAGCCAATTACCGGCGGTCAGTGTTGCGGAGTTTGGAAGCTCGGCATCTAGGTCAGTAGATGGCAGTTTCAGACACATAAGTTGTGTCTCTTCTACTGATATATGTTTTTGTTGTGCTATCACCATAGCATGTAAATTGGACTAATCTAAGGATTGATTAATTTAATAAATTGGATTATGTGAATGAATATTTACCACTTTGTTTTTGGAAACTTACGTATATATATATGAATATATATATGTATATGTTTTTTTATGCTAAATGCATGCTATGTTTTTTGATATTATGGTTTTTGAATGGATATTCAAACTCTGTGTTTAATAAACTGATATATATTTGTGTATATATCATCTCCCTCTATTTTGATTCTAATATGAATATTTTGTTCTATGAACCTTACTTGGGATTTTGACACGTTTGTCTGTAACTGGTATTTGACTGAATTTTTGAATATCTTTTTGAAATAAAGATTATGGTTATGAAAAAATATATATTTGAATTATGGAATTATTTTATAAAATCGGTGACTTTGTTTTTGAACTGTGATATATAAGTTATATCTTATATATCTTATTGCTTTTGATATATTGGGTTGCACGACCAATTGTTATTGGAATTAAATTATACTATGTATATGTTTTGGAGACGTGACACCTTTACTACGAGGTTCGTAACCTTTGGTATACCAATGATTGTTATACCTAACTACCAGGGTTGTTGGTAGTCATGTGTTGTGATCAGACGTATGATTTGTTATTGGATTAGTGGCAGAGTCCACAATCATTATTGAGGTGGTAGAGTGACGTAGATCACACCACGATTGTTATTGTTACCGGTCCCTTATCCATGGTATATGTTTTTGACTGATATCTACGAGATATGTTTTGAATTTGAAAATAATAATAATAATAACAATATCATTATTATTATTATTATTATTATTATTATTATTATTATTATTATTATGCCTTAGTGGCGAAACTTTGTTTATGAAATTTCTAGCAAGGCTATAAAGGTTTTGAACTCTGAACTAGACTTTTTGGTATAACCTTAAAAGGATTTTATTTTTGGATCTTCTATGAGATAAAATATTTCTAGAAAGGTTTTGCTTGTGTTTAAAAACACATTAACTTTGATAAGTTTTGAAGAAAATCTTGAAAAGATTTTGGTTTAGTTTCTGAAGGTTTTCGTGCATGTTGTTTGCTTTGGATGCGAACGATTTCAAAACGGTTTTTCAATCACTATTACGTATGTAGCGTGTGTGTGTATATATATATGTCGATTATATTTGCATGTGGTATTTTCGAAATATTTTCAAAATAGTCCTTGTGAAGCACGTAAAAGGCAATCTAGAGTGTTGTCCCTCACTGTGTTTGACCCCACATTTCTTTGTTTTGTCCCTGTGTTTCATCATCGTGTAGGTGATCCTTGAGGACAGTGATCTTTGGGATTTGATGCTCAGTGAGGTAGTCTGGCGTTGTGGTTAGTGCTCTTTTGTTTGGGTCCTGTTGGGATTATTTGTTAGAGGCTCCACATCGGGTTCCTATGGGAATTGTTTTGTTTCTGTTATTGTTTTTGAGATTTCAAATGTTTTAATTTGAAATTATTTTCGCAATTTATATTACACATGTTTTGTTTTTATTAAATGATGTTTAAACCTTTATTGGTTTTATTATTTCAATTATATTTGAATTTTGGGGTAATAGTTATGTATATTAAGGCTTGTGCGAGATGGGCCAGGCTCTCATAAACAATTCACCTCGTACGCCGGTCATGTTCCAGGGAATGGGTCGCGACTAAGGTGGTATCAGAGAATTAGGTTTTGTATTATCTGGGTTGGTTATGGAGCTTAGGTACTTTTGATTGAGTCTGTTTGATTCGCCTATGAATACTCTTTCGATTGTTATCGTGGTGCTGTGGCAATGGTCAACATTTTAATTTTAACATATGCACTCTATTTGTCAGCTGCATTCATAGTTATGGATTAATGTTTGGAGTCGTTAGCTTGGGCAGTCGTTGATCATCATGTAGCGGGTCTAAGTGATTCACATATTCATTTGAACTCTTGTTCATGTGCCATTGATTCCTATTTAGTTTTGGTTTCACGTGTTGCTTGTGCACCAATCTTTGAGAAATACTCTAGGTCAGTAGCACTCTTGTTAGAGGAGATCTGTTCAGTAAATTGGGTTAATGGTTCCTTATTCTCCGAGGAGGATAATTATTGATTTGTAATTTGCGAAGTGGTGATTCTCTAAATTGATTTGAGATTATTATATCTATAATTGAGGTTGCATGAAATGATTTGAAGTTACTTCAGTTAACTTTGAAATTTGTTACGTTAAGTGAACAAGGAGTTCATATTGGTTTGGAATCGAATTGCTGTTGCATTCGACTTAGTTGTATTTTGGAGAAATTGAGAAACTTGAGGGAACTTTTGATTCGTTATTGGTGGCAATAACTAATAAAGCTGATTGATATTTGATATATCGCGAGAACGAAGAATTCATGCTTTGTGAGACTGAAATGATGGTATTTTTTGGATTTTGATATTTGGAGAATTTGAGAAATAAGAGATTAATAAATGATCTGTTATTGGGAATATTCTGCGAGACTGATTCGAGGTTCGATATCAAAAAATTAAATGGAACAATGAGACCGTTAAGCGCGAAAGAGCTTAACGATGTTGCCAAGTATGTTATGTTGTGGAAATAACGGGTTAGTCCGTCAATATAATTGATAATATAATTTATGATAGTTTCTAAGATGATTTTGTGGTTTATTGGAGTCGGATTTGTTAAGATCCGATATCAGTTTTTTTGACATGTATAGTGTTTGGTATTATTTGAGTGAAATAGTACTTGGAGTACTTAAGGCTTTGAAATACTAAGACTATGGTTAATGGAACCATTTAAGAATTTATTATCGATATGAGAAGAGATTTAATAACTTTGTTGGAAGCCGATCAGTTCGATTAAGGCATAAATTTGAGACTGATGTTTTGATCCTATTAACTTTAAGGATATTCAGTATATGATAATTGGATGATTATCTGGATGGATTAGCGAAATAGCCTAATGGTGAAAGTAACATGCAATTATTGATCTTGCAATAAAATCCTTTGGTGATTCATTTGACTTCAGAAACAAGTATCTATAGTAAGGACTCAAGAGATATGTAAATATCGATTTGGTGACGAATTCATGTGATGACTTCTTTGATTTCCTTAAATCATTTGATGATTTCTTGTAA
>CAODLS010857246.1:0-15313 GCA_948243855.1 Flueggea neowawraea
TAATATTTAAATATTATATATATATATATATTTGAATTAATTCGGATGTTAAATATTTTTATTTAGTTTTTTTTCATTTTTATTAAATAATAATAACAAATATACATACAAAACTCTTTTTGCAACGAATTCGTCGCAAAGAATTGCGACCTCTCGTCACAAAGAATCGTGACAAATTTTTGCCACGATTTGGGCGCAATTGGTCGAAAATTTTGCGACCAAAAGTGTTGGTTGACTACTCCACAGCTTTGCGACGAAAAGTAAACCGGTCGCAAAATTTTGCGACAAATGTGTCGCAATATGTCGCAAAATAAATTTTGCGACGGGGTTTTTTGTGACGAATATTGCTACGAAAATTGTTGCAACAGCTGTTTTGCGACGAAATCCCAGTTTTTGCAACAATTTCGTCGCAAATACGTCTTTTTCTTGTAGTGTATGGATTTTGATTTTTCAGAATAATGTTGGGCCAAATAGCAAACAAGAGGGATGAATTGGTTTTTAAAACTTAAAATTAGATTAGTAGGCACTTAATAAAAATCGAGAATGGTTAATTAAAACAACAATATAAGCACAAATAATATATTGTAAAGAGTTTAGGGAAAGAAAGAAATAAGGTTGAGATTTATTGTGTACATCCTTTTAATGGTGAAGATAAATTTTAAATTTATCCGACGGTTACAGAAGTGTCAACCTATTAAAAAATGGTTATATTGCACATGCATTTTTTAATATATTGACCCTTTTGTAATCGTTAGATTAACTTTAAACTAATTATCACCGTTAAAAGAAAATAAAGGATGTTCGTGTAAAAATATAATAGCTCTTCCCGTTGAAATACGCTTATTTTTCCTTACGATCCGCTATTTCACTAATATATTAATTAAAGCACCAGCTATGCATGTGCTATCAATTTATAAGTATTTATAGAAAAAATAATTATTCTGAGAGTACCAAATGTGATCAAAATTATATGAATCAAAATGATTTATTTGAATTAATAATATGAAATAAACTTATTAGTCAATTAGTATATCCGTCCATGATTGTGAAACTTGCACTAATGCACCTTCTTTTTATTTTCTATTATGTAATTAATTCCTATTTTTCATAATTTAAAAAAATTGTATTTTTTTCATAATTAATTCGTAAAATTTAGAATTTGTCCAATAAAATTCATGTGTCTAAAAATTTGTCACCGTTGTTTGTTTCTTCTAGAATATCTTCTTTTTCCAATAAAAATTAAGAAGTTGTTTAGTCGAGAAAGTTTTTTATTATTTTTTAGAAAATTAAAAAACAGAGGTGGAAAAAAAATTTGTTCAAAAAAAATTGATTAACAAACATATTTTCAAAATATTTTTAATTTTTAAAAAACTAAAATAAAAAAATTATTTTTTAAATTAAACATAGTCTAAACATTTTCCCATATTTTTTGAGAAAAAAAAATAATCAACCACCCCACCAAACCCGCTACTGTCATTTGCCATGCTCTTTTCAAGACTTTACTATTTTTAAATTGAATTAAATTTCCTCTTGCATATGGTGGCAAATTATTTTTGTCAATATCATTACCTTTTTTCCATCTTTTTTGGAAAATTAGATATGAACAAAAGCTTAAATTACTATAACCCTCCCTACCTCCACTCACATGTACCCATATAAATATACAGCGCCACAAACACATTAGTCTCATCCAACCGAAACCCTAACATCTCCATTAATTCCTCAAAAAAACTTCAATTGCTTCCAAAAAATGACCAAAAACCTTAACTCCATTCTTCTCACCTTACTGTTTTTCGTCACTCTTTCACCAATTTCAGGTCACAAGTTCAAAAGAGAGAAACTAAGCCACCTCCATTTCTACTTCCACGACATAGTAAGTGGTCGCAACCCCACGGCGGTCCAAGTGGTTCGACCCACCAACATGTCCTCAACCATGTTCGGACTGATAGCCATGATGGACGACCCGTTAACAATCGCACCGAACCCAAACTCCAAACTCGTGGGTCGAGCGCAGGGGTTATACGGTTCGGCATCACTGAGTGAAACAGCATTATTGATGGCATTGAACTTTGTTTTCGTGGAAGGCAAATATAACGGCAGTTCTCTTAGCATTTTGGGACGAAACGCAGTTTTGCACGACGTTAGAGAGATGCCGATTATTGGTGGAAGTGGGGCTTTCCGGTTCGCCCGAGGTTATGCTCATGCGAAAACTCGCACGCTTGACTTTAAGACCGGAGATGCTGTCGTGGAATACAATGTCTATGTCCTTCATTATTGAGATACTTTTTTTTATGGCTTAATACATCATTTAACCCCCAAACTTATATATTTTCTTCTTCTATCACCCTAAAATTTTTTAGTATTCAATTTACCTCATGAACTTGTTAAAATCCTATTAATCAAGGATTTTTTTCGATGTGTTTGTATATCAAAATTCTTCAGTTTACCTTCAAGTTATCACTCTTAAATATAGAAGATAAAAAATAATAAAAAAAGTCCAATAATAAACCCATGATGGACTAAGAAAAATTGATAAGTTATCCAGTTTAATTAAGTTTAAGGGGTAATTGAAACAATTTAAGTAAGTTCAGGAAGTAGTTAAGACAATTTAAACTAATTTAGGGGGTAAGTTGAACGCTCAAAAAGTTTAGGGTGATAGTAAAAAAAACCGTACAAATTTGAGGTTATATTGATGGCATTGAACTTTGTTTATGTGGAAGGCAAATATAACGGCAGTTCTCTTAGCATTTTGGGACGAAACGCAGTTTTGCACGACGTTAGAGAGATGCCGATTATTGGCGGAAGTGGGGCTTTCCGGTTCGCCCGAGGTTATGCTCATTCGAAAACTCGCACGCTTGACTTTAAGACCGGAGATGCTGTCGTGGAATACAATGTCTATGTCCTTCATTATTGAGATACCTTTTTAATGGCTTAATACATAATTTAACCCCTAAACTTGTATATTTTTTTCTTTTATCACCTTAAATTTTTTTAGTGTTTAATTTACCTCATGAACTTGTTACAATCCTATCAATCAAGGGTTTTTTTCAATATGTTTGAATATCAAAATCCTCCAATTTATCTTCAAATTATCACTCTTAAATGTAAAAGATAAAAAATAATAAAAATAAGTCCTATAATAAACCCATGATGGACTAAGAAAAATTGATAAGTTACTCAGCTTAATTAAGTCTAAAGAGTAATTAAGACAATTTAAGTAAATTCAAGGGGTAGTTGAGACAGTTTAAGTTAATTTAGGGAGTAAATTGAACGTTCAAAAAATTTAAAGTAATAATAAAAAAAACCGCACAAATTTGAGATAAGTTATGTATTATTACTTTTTTTATTATTGTTATTTATTTTGTTGGTCCCCTATGGCACTTTTACGGATTATCGTGTATGGTTTTCATTAAGTCATTTTATTTATTATCGTTGCAAATAGATTCCAGGACTTTTAGTGTAAAAATTGACTCTAGTAGAGGTTCCCTCATTGATACCGTGATGTATGCTTGACGTAATGGGTTTTTGCTATTTTTTTCCACTTTTGTCCCTTCTTTTGCATTTTTACAGAACACTTTGGTTCCTTTTTTTTTGCTCCAGACACTTTGGTCCCTCTTTAAGTCTCAGCTTTGATATCTTTTTAATATTTATTTGTCTTTCTCACTTTGGAGTTGTTGTCTTTTAAAATTTAATTAATTTTGTGTCCTTGATGAAGTTCTTATATAGAAAAATTGATGTGTGACTATTGAGGTTGGACAGGTGGCAATTTTGTTGAACCCGTTTTGGTTGTGTTTGAAAAGGAAAAATTAAATATGTATAATGAGTTTACTGATGTGTACCTCGATACAATGGCAGATCCAGAAATGTCTGGATGTGGGGTCGGATTAAAATTGGTTAAAATGAAAATGTTTTGCAACAAAATATATACCGATATATTTATAGAATACGAAAACAATAGTTTATTGATGTGTACGTCGGCAAATCATCCTTCAATTGAATTTTGGCTCTTCTTAATTACGTAAGACTCGTTTTGCTTATTCTTGATGTTTGATTAATTTCTACTTAGGCCATGGGAAGTGGAAAGAGAAAGATCGATCTATGGCTGAGAACGTTTGATGAATGAAAAAAAAAGCGATTGTTTGATTTTGGTGTTGCAATTGAAGTGGTGAAGAATAGAGTGGACTGTCCAAATAAGGATGGCAGTACATAGAAAGAGTTGATATCAACAGATGAAGATGCTATCGTCTTTTTATAAAAGCGGTTAAAATAACTAACAAAAAGGGACCAAATTGGATATTTTTAAACGAATTGAGATACTGTCTTTTTAGATTAATATTTTTTTTATCTCATTTCAACGGTGTAAATTGGTTTAGAATTAATCTAATAGTTGTAAAAGTGTCAACATATTAAAAAGTTATTTTTTGTGCATCTCCAACATAACTACTTTTTAATGTGCATGTGCAATATAATCATTTTTTAATATGTTGTCGTTTTTGTAACCTTCGAATTAATTTAAAACTAATCGTCAACTTTAAAAGGAGATAAATGACATATGTACAAAATGACTTTAACTTTATCTCATTTTTAAACTACTTAATCAAATAAGAGAATTAAGTAAACTTGAGAAGCCAAAGTTAAATATCCTTTTCTCATATTGGGAAAAACTAACTAGCATATATAAGAAAGTGGAAAATAAAATTAATGATAGGTTCATCTTTTTTCAGTCATATATTGCATTTAGAAATTTATTTTTGTAAGAGTGTTTGGTTTTGATGGATTAAGTGATAGATTTAAAATAGTAGAAGCGTATTATATATTGTTTAGATTTAATTAATAAATTAATAAAAAAACTATGAAAAGAGGAATGACACATTTTTTGACAAATAAAAGATTTTATTAAATGACTAATCCACAAAATAATGAATTAGCAGAAAGGGTTCGAAATATTTTCGCCATACTAAAAAATACGGAAAAAATAATGGCACAATTTCTTTTGAAGATACATCATCTCTATGCAAAATTTTGGTTATCCTATGCTCATTTGGTACGCTAGTTTTTCTATGTTCATGTCGGCGAATGTGTGTGTGTTAAATTTAATAATATGTGTAAGTTAAAAAGTTTTTTTTTCTTTTTAACACGTGGTTTACATATAGGATGTTACAGTTGTCTTGGAAGGAAAGTGACAACAAAATCTTCAAGGCATCACCAAAATAAAGTTTGAAAATGATGTTTATGTCTGGTATTGTTTCATATTACATGTAAATATTTTTATTTATATTGTGATCTCTAAACTCAACAATTTTGTAGCTGGAGATACGTCTCCAATTTTCAAACTTTTGATTTTTTTAGTATTAGGGTTTTCAAGGTATAAGCAATAGCTTTAGAACTCCCAATTCTTAGTTTGGAGCTCTAAGATAAGTCCTTTGGTTTTTTACGCCTTCCCCTATTTGGGGTTGATTTTACTCGTGGTCACTTTCACTCTCTCCCATTCTGTGTTCTCTTCGATTTTTGCACCACCACCATTGTTCTACCTCTTTCTGGCTTTGGGTGACTAACGATTTCATCTACCACCACCACTGTTCATCCTCTCTCTTTGATTTTTTGAGTTTGTATGGCGGAGTTCTCCTTTCAAACCCTCAAACATCCTTAAAGCCCTCCTTTCAAACTTAGAACCATCGCAACCATCATCCATCTTTTTTTGAACCCAACACTCCTCCTAACAATTTCTATCTATTACAAACAATGCAGAAAGAAAACCAAAGGAGTATACGACAAAATGAAATGGAGAGGATTTTGTTGAAAACCTAAGTTTGATTTTGATGATAACAAAACATCCATGAAGTAGGCTGAGGAGTTGCGCAAACATTTAAAGTTGTTGGAGAATGAGAAAAATGTGAAAGTTGTTGTAATTTGGAAATATGAAGACCTTGCATACATAAGCAAGAAGTTGTGTACACAATACTAGAATAATAAAAAAGTTATGTACACAAGTTGGAGATAAAGGAAGAAATTGCATACTCAAGCACAAAGTTGCATACACAATATTTGGTCCTGGTTAAGGCAAAAGCGAGGTCATTTTGGAAGAATCAAAGTTGCGTACATAAACAAATGTTGCGTTCATAAGAAAACATTTACGTAAGTAACTTAAACATGTCAAAGTAAAGAATCTTCCGACCGTGGAAGAAGATATGAAAAAGATTCCTTACAATGATCGAATTTAGAAAGTTGTGGACACAAGTCTAGAGCAGATAAGACAACTTGTGCTACACAAGCAATAGTGTTACATACACAAGTCTATAGCAGACAATGAAGATCTCACTCCCATTTATCTAAAAAAAGGCTATAAATACATCAAGAAAATGTTGAGGATGGATTGATAAACACATGCTATCATAGTGCAAAAACTCCTATCATTTACATCATCCAAAAACAATAAAGATCAAGCTAGGGAGAAAATCAAGAGCATCTAGTCTACGGAATCATTTCTAGCATAGAGCTTTCATTGTATTCCTTTGTAAACACTTTGAGTGTAGGAAATGTTTGTTGTTGGCTTTAAAAACAACAGTGTAAGGGCTTTAAAGGTGTGAGACGAAATCAACCTTGTAAGGGCTTTAAAGGTGTGAATTAAAATCAATCATCGAAGCTAACGGATTAGAAAAAACATAATTGAGGAGTTTAGGTAGTAGATGTCAGCAAGATTGGCAGAACCACTCTAAATTGCTTGTGTTGTTTCTTCTCTTCTCTACAATCTTCTACCTCTACATCCACTATAATAAGTTTGGGTGAGGATGGATTAGGTATTTGAAATGGTGTGTGTGATTACATATTGGCTATGAACGATTGAGTGTTTCAAACGAGAGGAAATTTGTACCTAATTTTGGATTTCTAGTGATTGATCTCGATTTTTTTTATTGGAATCTTATTTTCGAAAGAAGGTTTGGCTCAATTATTTTTTAAAATGCAGAGGAGATAAATGGAAAGGTGGGGAGAGATGTTTATGCAAGAGATGCATGCGAGAAGAGAATAGTTAGTGACGATTGGGTGTCGTATGGATCTGATTGATTTTGGTGGGTTGTTGTGGTTGTTGGTGGTTATGAGTTTTTTGGTGAGGAGAATGGATTTTTTGGTCAAGAAAGTGGGTATATCTAATGTGGTGTCCACATGGCATCACATGACAATAATTTAATTTTTGTGGCTGCCATGTCATCTCTCTGGCTAGAGGATTCAAAAAATCCTGCTCCAGTGACCATGTTGACAAATTCGTAAATCGTGGTGACTATACTGAACAAAAAATGACTTTTGTGACCATATTGTAAATTACTAAAAGTTTAGCGACCACGAGTAAAATTAACCCCGCTGTATGTAGTCATGCATGGAAAATTAAGTGGGTTACAAGGACTGATTTCCTCCTATTCCCCCACGTGCAGACAATGAAGTTAGTGTAAAAAAATTGATGAGTATTAAATCATAATATATATAAATTCGGATGTGAGAAAAAAATTTAGATATTTTTATCCCTCTATAAATAAATGTGATAGATATTCATAAAATAAGAAAAACATCAAGGTAGAAAACACAGAATAGTATGTACATACTAAACCTAGGAAAGGATACCATTTTCATTTTATAGAAATACACAAACGCATCATTTTATTTCTAATAATATCAAGCACGCAATTTGTTTTCCAAGAATATAACTTTGTATACGCTTGTATATGCCCTAGATAAACTTCTAAAGATAACACATTTTAGATTCTATATAGTCCCTGAATATCTAATGTACACGCTCTTTATTTAATTTAATCTATATATCTCTATAAAAATATCTAATTATTATATCGGGTTTTTTACAAAAGTGTACACGTTGTAGCAATAGACGACATTCAAAAACCAGGCAAAAATGACCTAAACAAATTAAAACTACTGGCAAATTTAGTCAACCTTAAAATCGGATGAGCTATGATCCTTTTGGACATATGTCTTGTCCTTTATAAAAGTGAAGATTAGTTTTAAATTAACTGACGGTTATAAAAATGTCAACACATTAAAAATAGCACAAAAAATAATTTTTTAATATGATGTCACTTTTATAACTGTTAAATTAATTTTAAAACAATTTCTACCTTTAAAAAGATATTAGACCAAAATGACAATAGCCCAATCCCTTAAAACCCCACTAATAACTATAATGTCGGATGATACATGCTACCATTTTGGAGAAGATTACGCTTGAATCCAACAAAGTAGGAGAAAATTACCAATTATATAATAAATATTCAATATAAATATGCCAAACCTATTTAGTTACCGAAATTAATGGGTTTCTCAAAATCAAAATTGATATTTAATCACATATTAAACTGCAACCACGTCCACTACAAAGTTAGAAACGCACCTAAAATTCAGATCGAGAGCCATCAATCCCACAGGCTTGTCAACGTCGAAACGAAGTCGTTGAATCCATCAAGACGCCCATTGTTGTTGCCCCTAATTGAGACAACCACCTGAACATGAGCCATAATTGAGGAACGATCTTTTAGATCGAACTTTGAAGCTATGCCCGATGAACATAACTCCGATTCACATTGCCGACACTGCCAGATTGGATAAGAGATGGCTTAGGGTTTCTGTTTGTTTTGAGAAAATGATAGGAATTATAAGGCTGTTAGCAATGAAAATAGTATGTTCGACAATTAGGGTTTCATACAAGGTTTCACTAGAGTTACCTTTTTGTTTATTTTTTACTTAAGCTTTTCTCATGGTATTCGATTTTTTCTATATTGAATCATTGTTGAACTATAATTGAAACTAAATTGGTATTATTAAAATGGTAAAATAAGTTCAGAATTATAAATACATTGGTGAATCTTGACTAAAACTTATTAAAACTCTACTGAAACTATATATCTTGTGTTTAAAAAATTGAAAATCGTAATTTTAAACTTGTTCGTAGTTCCCATGCTCGACAGCTGTTTATGTCTGGAACGAGATGGAGCCTTGGTAATGGGCATCCTATTAAATTTTGGACTGATATCTGGATGGGTAATGAAACGTTACAGGAGCTAGCCGTGGTGTCAATCCCACTGGATGAGTTACATCTCACAGTCTCTCATTATTGGTCTGCTGGCGAATGGAATTGGCAGCTGTTGCAGTTCTATTGGTCTCCTGGTGTTCTACAGGAACTTGCGGCTTATGTGGTTTCCGTTGATAATGATGTTGAGGATTCTATTTATTTGGGTGAGTCTGGGTCTGGTGAGTTCTCGGTTACTTTTGCAATTCACCTGCAGCAACCTCGTGTTGGAAAATTTCAGTTTATGCCTTAGTTGAACTTGAAACTGATTCTCGCGTATTTTATGACTGGCTTGTGTCTGCCAATGCTGGAAATGGTTGCTACAGGGGTATGATCAACGAATGTCGACAGTTGTTAACATTGCTAGACTGGTCTGTTAGTATTCGACATGTATTCAAGGAAGCCAATGGGTGTGCTGTCTGGCTCTCCAAGGAAGGCATTACCTTGCCTAATGGTTGTCATGTTTTTTCTGCCCCACCAAGAGAGTTGTCAGATATTTTAAGAGCTGATGTACTGGCAGTGGCGGAGCCAGGATTATCTGGACGTGGGAGCATACTTGGCTGTCGAGTTGCAGAAGCCGGGGGAAAGCGATTGGGGACGTGAGAGCGGAAAGAGGAATATAAGATACCGCCCACATTCGCCCCCGCCTGGCTCTGCCTCTGTGTACTGGGCGTTGTTTGGCCCTGTTTAGTGAATAATGAATAAAAGGTCTTGACCTTCCCTTGCACCAAAAAAAAAAAAAACTTGTTCGTAGACCTTCATTGTAGCATAATTGTCACAGGATGAAAATTCTATGACTAAAAAAAGACTATTGAAAAGATATTGAAAACTAAAATTTAATAATGTGCTCATGAAACTTAATTGAACTACACAAAAATTGAGAAGTAAATAAAAATAAAAATTTGAAATCACAAACACAACCGAAAACCTTTTTGAAACTTGTTGAAACTCGGAAAAAACCGAATCACGAACACATTTGAAAACCTTCTTACAAGTGCATTGCATGTTATTGAGGTCTTTTTATTTATAATTTATTTATTTGTTAATATAAATATATAATTTTAAATTTTGGTAGTCAATTTTTATAGAATAAAATAAAGAAAAAAATAAAATTATGTAATAAAAAACTTAATCGAATATGCTTAATTTTTTTTTATAAGTCTAATATGCTTTTTAATACATTACATATAACGATATCACTACGTTACATGTAATCACAATGTTTAAGTGTAAAATGAAATATTACTACTATGTAAATTCATGATAAAAAAGATATATTATAAAATAACAATATTACAATAATAATTTATCCTAATTATAATTTTTAATTTAAATTTATTGGTAAAAAAATTATCTATGCTAATAGTGATAAATACTTTTAGTGCCATGTATTGTTAAACACGAACAAACATAAATACTTATCTGAGCAATTTTAATTGCCCAACCATTATAGTAATTTAGAATTAAAAAAGAATGATAAAAATGTCCAAAATATTTTCTCTACATCCTAACATTTATAAGTGTTATGAAAAACCACGAGTGCAAGATTGAATATAAAGTTAAACTAAACGTCGAGTGCAATTTTAAACTTTATGAGAACTCAATAAAAATTGAATTGGTTGTGTTCAAAAAACATGGAATTATAAAATATAAACACGACGTCAAAACTTAAGCTAATTCTTAATGGGTTTTGGTGGGATACTGGTGGTAGGAGGGGGATAAGATATATGTGTTGGGATAGACCATGTACTCCTAAAGGCCATGGTGGTTTCGAATTCAGGAGATTCAGGGAGTTGAATCTGGCTTTCCTTGGGAAGAATGCATAGTGGTTGGTTATGGCTCCGAGGGCCCTTGTGTCACGGGTTCTCGAGGCAAGATATTTCCCTTTTTCTAATTTTCTTAATTCACTTGGTTATAATCTGAGTTTTCACATGGAGAAGTATTTTTGAAACTCAATCTTTTATCAAGAAGGGTTGTAGGTGGTGTGTTGGAAATGGAAATTCAATTGTTGTGGGGAAGGATGCGTGGCTTGGTGATGATTGATGTCCTTTTATCGCATCAAGTATGTATGATCATGTTAGTGAGGCCTGTGTTTGTGATTTTATTTGAAATGGGTGGTGGAATGTCGACAAAATCAGAGGCACTTTCAACGACAGGGATTGCCAGGCCATTTTAGTATAAAATTGGAGTGTGATATGATTTTCTGGGCTTTGGACAGTAGAGGTAGATTTTTTGTTAAGTATGCTTATAGGTGTTTGGTAGGGGAGGTGCAAAGTTTGGATGTGGATGATCATGGCTTGTGGACGAAGCTTTGGAAGCTCAATATTCTTGGAAATGTTAGAACTCTTATGTGGTGTGCTCTGAGTGATGTACTCCTTTCTAAGGTATGGCTTGTTGAGAAATCTGTTGATGTTAGTGATGTATGTGGGGGGATGCTGAATCTACTTTGCATTGCTTACGTGATTTTCCTTTCATAAGGGTGGTCTGGGATCTCTCGAGACTTAGAATTGAAAGCTGGTCGAGTTCTTCTTTTGGCGATTGGGTCAAAGCTGTGATGGGGGGCTTCTCATGTAGTGATCTAGAATGGTTTTGTTGGTTGTGTTGGTCCATTTGGAAGCATAGAAATGAGGTGGTTTGGCCTAATGTGGTTGTTAGAATTTGTAGTTTGAAGAAGTCTGAGTGGGTGGCTTTGAGTAGTGCCCCTAATAGTAACTGCTATTATCCTGGAAGTGATGTTGCTGTCGTGAGTTCCTACTGGCAGCCTCCAGATGGATCTTGGCTCAAAGTGAACACTAATGTTGCTTGCTTCCATGTTTTGTGTCACGACCTGTTTTCGGATCATTACTGGCGTACGAGGTGAACCGTCTAAGAAAACCCGGCTCATCTCACACAAGTCTCGAAAAACGGAACTTATAACTAATTTATAGCAACAATTTCAATACCATTTAATACAAATAATAAATTAGAAACCCAAATTTCTTTAAAACAATAATTTCATATTAACAAAAATACTTATAAATAAGAAATCACACTTAAATACCAAATAATTATACAAAACTAAATACTCACAAGTATCCCTGTGTGGAACAACTAAAAAATAGATAATTGAGCCCAAACAAAAAGGCATTGACTACAACTTCAAAATGACTCACCGAGTGTTGAATGCTGATAGATCGTGATCAACCAAAATCACCTGAAAATATGGATAAAAGAAAAAGACAGAAAAGAAATGGGGTAAAAACCCTAGTGAGAAAATGACACTCCAGAACGGCTCTGGGTCTCACGTAAACCGTTGTAAAAATGCTTCGAAAATATCACATACATATATATATTTATGCTAGTAATATACACTCGTATATACATACTTATACAGTTTCAAAAACTTTTGTAAAAACATTTGCACCCTCAACAAGCAACATACAATCGATATATAATTGGTGTACCCCAGAAGAACAGACATTATTATAATATACCTTCACACAAAACCATGAATATCATGTTGAATACTAATATGTCAGACAACATATTAGGCTTATCACTTGAATACCACATATTCATTCTATGTAGACTGAACAGATTTCTCTATATCATTATCTTATTAACCAATTACAGAATTAATAGATTTGATAACTACTGATTATGTTACTGTATTATACTAAAATTGTACTGACTACATCAGATCAAAATAACTAACAGCTTTAGGAACCTAAATGATACCCAGCTCAAAAGGACTAACAACAGACAACCTTAGGAGCTCAACATAGTACTTCGTTCACCTTAAGTGTCTCGAGGCTGTAATAGACAGAAACTAATCTAAGAACATCCATGTGCTCCATCAAGATATACCCCGTCAACTACATAACAATATACTTTGGGAAAATGAGCAATTATACTGACTCACCAAATTTATTTTATCCAGACATAAATTATATTATACTAAACAGTTTAACATGGAACTAGATTAGAATCAGAATCATACGTGGACTCTGCCATTAGAAAATAACTCACGTGTGTTAGCTAGACACACAAATTACCACCTCACCCTAGTAACTAGGTCTTCACATTGGTATACCAAATGTTATATTTACCCCCGTAATAAAGGTGTTTCGAGTCAAAATAATTATAATTATATATATAAGCCACATATAAATATTAGATATCAGAAATACAGATTCAGACATGTAATTGTGGATGCACCACTAGTATATCATGTAATACTTCGATTACAGAAATAAAAGGACAGATTATTAATATCCCAATATTCACTAGCCAAATAAGTAACAGACAACATATAAGGCAGATAACAAATTTAAGAAAATATTTCAGATTATATTATATAACACATATGATATACTGTACAGAGCCACAATATTTTATTAGACAAACGTGCAGAAAAATACATAAATATTCCTAACAGATTAATAGTTTCAGAAAAACAAATATTTTCGACAAAATATTAAATGCCGAAAGTATAATACATTTCAGACAAAACTCTCATATCAGATATTTCACATAAGCCGAATTATTATTTAGCCAACCCTTTACTTAGTCAGATTATAGGTATATGTCAAACATCTCAAAAAGTATAGGATTTAAAAGACATAGCTTATATGTCTGAAACTTCTATTCCACTCATTTGGATATCCAAGCTGAATGACCCAATTACGCATCATTGATAGCTGGCTAACCTCGTTGACTCAAACATGAAGTTGAAACAATTATCAGAGCAGAATCAAAGATATGATGTTGGTACTGTGACAGTACCAAAATGCATGCAATGCAAATGCATACATTGACCCTGAGAAACCTATTTCGAATGAAGATATAATGCTCTCGCCTCGAAAATTGGACTCTACATAAAATTACAGTTTAGTCCCCGACCTATGTAAAATTACCTTTTAGTTCACAATTTTTTCAAAATTTACAAACCGGTGCTTAAAGTATTCTTAAATTATCAAACAATCATCCAAGTAGTCAGAATTCTCAAATAAGCCCTCAAACTTTTAAAAATTACAAATCAGTCCCAACATGCTAAATATTAGATTTGATCCTGAATTTATTCAGAATTATAAAAAATTACACTTTTAGTCCTTTCGATAGAATACTACACCAAAACATCCAACTCTCGATTCAACAGATATATTGTTTTCAATCACCTATGTTAACTCTAATCGACCTCATGAACATGAATCTAGTATCAATTTCATCAAAATAACAATGGCATTGTCAGAAATTGTTCAAACCTGAACTAAACCCTAATCCACTCAATAACTCTTTGAGTCTCGTGATTCCAAGCTTAATATATGTTCTTCTAGTCTCAAACCATCATAATCCATCATCCTCCAATAACCATTTCAACAGAAATTGACAGAAATCTGAACCCTAGCTAAATTCGGCCAAAAAGCAAGTTTCAAAATTAAATGATGAAAATTATGGAATGAGAGGAATGAAGAGTCGATATTACCTCAAGAGATGCCTAAAAGTGATGGGTAAACAGTGGGGAAGTGATTCAAACCGATTTGAGAGAGTTTAGAGTGAGAAAGAGTGAGAGCGAAGTGGGTCAGGTTGGGATTTATATAGTTGCAGAGGTTACTAGTTGACTACCCAAGCTAGTAGTCAACTAATGCTGAACAAGCTTCACTAATCGACTCACCAAACCACTAGCTGACTACCCAGTAGTCGACTACTCAAACCATGTGTCAACTATTGAAGGGTTAATTCCTCAAAAATTGATTTCCTCTGTTTCTTCCATTTAATCCAATTGAACACCATTGTGATCAAAGGTACTAGATCACTCCAAAACATCATCCCATATCCAATTCTCATCTTAAACACCTAATCATCATCAATACTCCAATCATTTCAAAGATCAAATCGGACTAAATCGAAAGCTACCGGAATGCTAACCGAGACAGGTGGGGTATTACAATTTGAAACTGACAAGCATGTGTGGGGTTTTTAAAAACTCAAAAGGGGATGTTGTGTCTGTTTTCACTAAGTGTCTTTCTTTTATGTGGAGCCTATTATTGCTGAGACTTTGTGCATTAGATAAGCACCAAGTTGGATTAAAAAGCTGGATTTGGGGAGTATAATCATTTCTTCAGATTCACAGCTTGCCGTTGGGGCCATTAATGACTCGTTGGTTCATGACTCTTATTTTGGCGTTATTGTCGCTAATTGCAGGGGACTAGTCTCCTCCCTTCATGAAGTTAAAATTGAATTTACTCAAAGAACTGCCAATAT
>CAODLS010857296.1:0-14305 GCA_948243855.1 Flueggea neowawraea
AAAATAACAAATAAAAGCTACCAATCCATTTAAAACAAATAATTCAAGTTAAAAATTAAAAATAATTTAAAAAATTAATCAAGTCATGTATATTTATTAATTACTCTAACAATCTTATTTATTAAATTAAATGAGAAAGAAGGAAAAAAAATAATTTTAAATAATAAGAATTAAGATAATAAAATAATCTAAAATAAATGAAGATATCAAAAAATATAATAATTTTAATAACAGAAATTAAAACAAATTTTGTAACAATTATTAAAAATTTTAATTATTATTTTATTAAATGTGAAGACTACTGGTTCCACACCAATATTTCTTAGCGAGCCCTCCTTCAAAAAGACGGATTAACTGATAGGGACACAATAACACATTCTCATCGATACGGCTAAAATTCCAATGGAGGATCTAATCGCGATACAACCCCTTTATGAAGATATTAATAATGATATGGCAATAATGAAGTTGTGATGTACGTGTAAAAGGTCCAGTTGCACGAGGGCCTTTTTTGTCCTTTTCTGTTTTTTTTTTGCCAGAAAATTTGGTGCCCAACAATTATTTCTTCCTAATTATTGCTCTCTCGCTCTCTTCTTTAATCTTTTTAGTACATGCACACATGTGAGTTGTGAGAAGTTTCTTTGTTCATTCACATACATTGATGGCACTCGTGCGTCTAATTTGCTTCATGTCCTTTTGCAATTGTGTTGTGTCACCTCTATTGTGAACAAATTTCATGTCCAAGACGAACTGGTGGCAAAACATTTTCGTCTCGAGAGATTTTGTAAGGAAAACTTTAGCGACAAAAACTTTACTTCCGTCAGAAATTACCAACAAAAATAAGGACCATCGGCTTCTAAACACTTCAAAAAGAAGAAAAAGCCTTAAAAAGAAATACTTATTTATTACATAGCTATTTTTATTAAAATTTCAAATTGAGAATTTGAAAGTTTCACAATTAGGGAGTATTGAACAATATTGACTCTTCTGTAAAAGATATTGCCTTTCGATATATTAAGCGGTCTATATTTTTAATGAAGTGCAAACATAATAGCTTTTGTTATTCATTTTCTCTAGGAAGTAGGTATAACATTTTGGTTTCTCTACCTAACACCTTGTGTATTTGTGAATTATGCTTCAGTAAAATTATCTCATATATAAAACGAAATAAAAAACATCTAGAAATAGTTTTTGCTTCCAAATTTATCCATACTATTCAAAATCTTTGTGCAGAAAGCATTCTAGTCATATCTTGAATATTTTTATTAAATTTAAGTTAACAAACGATACCTTAGTGAAACAATTCTTATATTGGAGTAGTACGTGAAATTTGTACACAAGAGCATCTCTAATCTTCTCTTTAACATCTAAAATTTTTTAGTCTAAAATTTTTTATTTTTAAAGAGCCAACACAAAAAATAAAACTCCAATGCACTCTTTATATTTTAAATTTAGATTACACAGTGATGTTGACTCTCCAAATTTGGATAACCAAATTCACTCTTTATTTTTTATATTATTAATGAAATTCAAGTTTCTATAACATTTCTACCACTCTTCTTATTTCTTATTTATTTTTCTATTATTTTTATTCTACTTCTAAAAGAAAAACCTTTAATTTTAGAGAACACCATTGGAGACAATTTTTATTTTCACTCTTTATACTTAAATATCCTCTTTATTTGTACAAATAGTACACTAAAAAATAAAGAGTAGCATTGGAGATGGTCTAAAAGGTCTTTGTTTAAACACACATACTAGATATTGGCAAGCTCTCGTGACAAATTGGAGAAAAATCATGAAAAAATATTTTTGTAGTTTTTTCCAAAGAGGTGCACATACGGTGCACAAACAGTGTACACATTGTGCACAAACGGTTTTCAAATTTAATTTTAACTGATTTAAATTATTTGAGTTAATTTGATACAAATTTTATATTATTTTCTTAGTAGTGTACAAATTGTCGACAAACCGTGCACAGTGGTTTACGAACTTAATTTTAAATTGATTTAACTTATTTAATTTTTTTTAATGATTTACGAATTCAATTTTAAGCTGTTTTTTTTTTGCACAAATCTTGCAGATGAGTGTGAGTGCATAACTAGTGCACAATTTGTGCACAAACAGAAATTTAAACTAAATCTAAGGACTATTTGATATTTTTTGGGAATTTTTTTGTAATTGTTAAATATTTTAGGGACTCTCATAGTAATTGTGCACATATGTGCACAGGCAGGTACAACTAAGTTTTTGAAACCCTTGTCACTGTCACCATCAACTTGTCAATCTAGGTAATCGCCGTTGTGACACTCCTCGTCGATCCAAAAAACTATTGACACCACCACAAATCATTGCCAGATCTAGTTGAGTACGAAGAAATCCCTGCAACGTGGCGACGATGAAGAGAACCTCGTATTGATCCAATGGACAGGAGAGACGAGAGCAACAAGCTACGGAGAGGAGAGATGGAACGAGAAAAACAAGGCAGATGAGAGATGAGATGGGAGAAGCGAGCCAAAGGAGAAAGGGAGATGATGATGTGGCAGAGCTATGCAATCTTTATGGTAGAGAGATTTTACAGTAGATTGAAGTGGTGGAGGCGCACAAAGGAGGTAGAGGTGCTAGCCAAATGTGAGGAAGGGGAGGGAGAGAAAGAGAGAGAGAGAGAAGAGAAGAGAAAGGGAGGGAGGGAGGGGGGGCAAAAAATTAAGTGACAGTGAGAAAAAGGACTATGCGAGAAGTTAAAGATCTAATATGATATTTGTGCAAAATGTTTCCCATACATGGTATTTTTAGAAATACATTATTTGGACGGTTAGATTTGCAAAGTCAACAAGTTTGAAATGGCATACTGCATAATTTCCTTTATATTTTTTTGACAGTCATGGGCCTCACAAAGTGGAAATCCATTCGCTTAATCTTGAAAATTTTCAAAAAGTCTCTTATCTCACCTCATCCCATGTTTTGAACTCAATACCTCATAATTTTAGGTGTGAGAACTTACCAATTGAGCTATCCTAACTTAGCTTTTTAATGTTGTATTAAAAATACAAATTTTTCAAATAGTTGATTCCTACAATTTAATAAGCTTTTGCAATTAATGAATTTGGTTTTGACTCTTCTTGCAAATATTTGAAGTGTATGTGCATGCACATATAAATTCGTTTTTTTCTTTTGCATATTTGTACGATCGGCATATTATTTTGTACGATAATATATTTGCGTTTGAGAGGTTAGTGTAGGCATGCAAATGCATGTATGAACGCGCACAAAGTTTCGAAAATTTCTTGGATTAACTATCAAAAAATATATTTGACTCGCCCTTTCGCATCCAAGACATTCATGTGACTTATATTCTAGTATGTGATTTGTCTCTCTTAGTACAATAATAAATAAGTCTATTCAACATCATTTGTCTTTTTCCTTCCAATAAGTTCCTATCGAGCATCAATTTAATCTCAGTACGTGGTTTAATATTGTTTATCATGACACTATTTGTGAACCACTCCAAATCCAATATTGAATCCAATGTGTTGTTCAATTTCAAATTTTTATCAATATATGTATGAGGTGAAAACTTTGGTTACTTGTCAAAACACAGCAAATGTTGACAATTTATGTAATTTTTCATTTATTTTTTATTTTATAGTCGGTCGATTATATTTGTCAGGTTTGTGCTTAGATAGGTTTGCTTATTTTTCCACAAGCTGTTTCCGTTCATACTCATCTGTCTTCTTTGTTTAAAACAAAATTTTCTAATGAGTAGGGTTCCTGTTGGATACGGCATTGCTTCATGAACTATCATTGTCATTGCTGGGTGCCCAATAACTTTTGGAGCTATCTAGTTAATCATTAATTTTGTTCATGGTGAGAAACTTGAAACGTCTCGAACTATGGGATGCAAATATTTGTTGTATTCATGAAATACACATGATTTCATCTAATTACATTATGGGAATTTTTTGTCAATAATTAGTTTTATTGCACCAAAAAAGCAAGGCAAAAGCACACAAAAATAAAAAAAGCCTCAATTTCACAAATAGAGCATCACTAAAAATTACTTAACAAATGGAAACACGTTAAAATAGTACTATTTAAAAAACAACTCAATTTGATTACTTTTCGGTTACGTGTCAAAAAGTTGATTAGGTACAAAATGAAAACAATACTAACAAGTTTATACAAAATGAGTGCAATACTAATAAATTTATATAAAACGAAAACAAACTGAGTATAATACAAAAATATTTAAAAATAATATTTTAATTTTTTATTATTCAATAAAATTACCAGTACAAATGAGCACACCACTAACAAAATGCTTAAAATTTTGTACAAAATGAGTACAAGACAAATAAAAAAAAACTTAAAAGACCATTTTAATATTTTTTATTATTAGGTAACCATTGCAAGATCAAAATAGATGCAAAATGAGTATAACACCAATAAATGATTCCAAAATGTGTATAAAATAAGTACAAGATAAAAAATTTAAAAACTCATTTTAATATTTTCTTATTATTCGGACTATTTGAACAAAATGAGTACACAACAGGTACAACACCAACAAATGTTTACAAAATGTGTAACACAAGAGTACAAAAATAATTTTAAATAATTTTTAGATTGATTTGGTAAAAATAAATTTGAGTTCATTTGATTTTTTTTTTAATTTTTTTATGAAATATACATAAAGGTATATAGGTGTTTAAAAATGTCAAAACATTAATTTTTAAAATTGTTTAGTTGATTTAATTCGGTTCCATTCATTTTTAGCATTTGAAACTTATTTTTTAAATAATTAAATGAAAATTTTTAATTTAGGAACTGATTCTATAATTACTAAGACTGTCAACAATTGTAAATAATTTTTTAGAAAAGGTACCATATCCTCTATGGGCTGCAGCTAGGGTTTTGAAACTATTTACTATGTAATTTTACTAATTCCTTAAAAGAAGAACAAACTCCATGCTAGGAGGTGTTACCTCAAAAATATTTCCTTAAGTGTGCAAGATAGAAATGGAAGGAGGACAAAGATTAGCTTATTGCAAAGTAAGGAGTCAAAAGTTGTAAACAAGTAAGGAATCCTTAGAGGGGATGGGAATCCCATAAATATTGCTTGGGGTAGTAGAAGAAAAGATAAGTTGTGCAATTACTACAAATTAGGACAGAAATAGAAAAGAAACCAAAAAGACAAGAAGAGGACATGATCATCTCAGATTGGGATAGAAAAGGAAAGTCAAAAACATTGATTACTACAAATCAGATTATGAAAAATGAGAGTCAATTTTGCCAGAAGATAGTAGAGTAAAACATGGAGGAATCAGCAGAACCAAGGCTAAAGATGAAATCAAAAGCATCATCTTTAGAGAAATGACGAGTAACATACTAAAGTAATATAAATAGGTGCAGATGGCACAGAGAAAGGACCTTCAACTCAATTCATAAATCAGCCCTTTATAGAACCATGAGTCTAATACTCTGTTTACATTAGTGTCCTTAAAGCTATTTTATATTTTAATAAGCATCCTCAATCATTGTTCTCTATTTTTATCAAGTTTCCTCAGTCATTATTACATGTTCACAGCCTTTATTTATCAATTTTAGTGATTATTAGTACTTGTGTCATCATTTTTTTGTAAGCTTTTGGCATTGTGATCTTTCTATTGTTGTTCAAGAAGTAGGAGGACCCATAATGAATTATTTATGTCTTTTTGATCATTTCTAATCATTTGATTAATGAAGTTAGATTTATTAAGTGCAATCTTTGCTTAAACCATCTTTAATCCTCGATTTAGGAAAAATTAAAATTCCTTGGCATGCTTTAGAAAACCCAATATAAAGGACAATGTTGTCCTTTTAGCTTTTCTCAAAGAAAATTAAGGGAACAGAAACCCTAGCCGCTGCCCCTCCCTCGATACCAACACCTTTCTGCGCCCCTACTACTTTCTTGCTCTCTCTATCTTGTGTGCACCGCCGCTCTCTCGCTTTCTCTCTCTCGTTCATCACCCCGATGCCGCACGTTCTCTCTCTCCCTCTATCTAGATTGTCGTTGTGCCGCCCGCGCGCTCTCTCTCTCTGTCTCTCTTATTCGTTGTTACATTTTATTCTTCTGCTAAAAATTCCTTTCGCAAATTGTCGATATAAATATTGAGAGATAAAATAGATAGAGAAGTGACGCAAGAGAGTGAGAGAGAGGATAGAGGAAGAGAAGTCAGACAGGCAAGTGAGAGAGGCAACAGAGAGATAGAAGTGAGGCAAGAGAGTGAGAGAGACGACAAAGAAACTGAGGAGAGAGAAATTGGAAAAAAAGAGGTATAAATATTGAGGTATTAGGGAAGTTATAATTTTGGCTGTTTCATTTGTGAAATTATAATTCCCTTAGTCTTAAAATTGATATTAAAGTCTCAAAAAGACCATACGATGTACTTTCCTAAAAAATCAATGTAATTAATGTATAATAGCAAAGAACACAACCATTAATACCTCAAACTAAACATTGCTACAATCGAAATTGTAGTGTTGAAACATTATTCTATGTGTTATACTCTCTATAATTCTTCTAACAACTCTATCTTTACTATACATTTCATTCTTAATAATGAAAGAATTATGCTCCAACCAAATCCACTAGACTGAGGCGTTAAAAACAAGCCTTCGAATTGAACAGTTAACACTTTGCCCCCTAGATCTTTGAATGAGCCAACTAATTTCTCAATTCCAATGCAGAGGTGTATGTTTGATATGGCAGCTTCTTAGCATCTCCTCCCAAATTTTCTTTTGTAAAGGCAAATTGAAAGAACAAGTGTGATACTTCTTTAGTATAGTTTCCATAACATACATAAAGATCATCGGTGACTAATCCTCATTCCTTTAATCTCTTCTTCACATTCAATCAATTCAATATAGCGATGTATGAAATAAAGCTATGTCAAGGTATATGATACTTACCCTACATTAGAGAGCACTAAGAAACCTTCAGAAAGGACGAACACAAGGTTTGACATGCACTTCTAACTAAAAAGGATCTTGTAGTAGGCTTCCAAACAATTTGATTTGTATCTCTTCATTTAAGTAAAATTGCATAAGATGTAACCAAACATTTTTTATAGTTTCATTTAGAAGGTTAGGTAAGTTCCAGTAACCCCGCTTCCAACAATCTCTTACTTTTGTCCCCTAAGGAACTTCGAAATATGGAATGTGAATCTCCATAAAAAAGATCAATCAAAGAGACACCGCCTACCTACAGATCATACCAAAATGAAAATTTTGAATCATTCCAAAGTTTGCACTGAAAACACTCCCTAACTTAATTTCTAATCTTCAACAGCCCTTTCTATGACCAATTAAAATCCGAGGGTTTAACTATCCCGCCCCCCTCCCCCTAACAAAATGTAACCTTCTAAGTTTTCTTTGTATTATCCATATTGCCCACAACGAATTCTTTTCCACAAGTAATTCCCATATCCTTTTAGAGAGTGCGACTTTGTTCCACACTTTTAATTCTTTATATGGAGAGAGAAAGTCTATGCGAGAAAAGCTGTCATGTGAGGACCAAGCTGCATTTTTGGTACATCTTTTTAAGGGTTTTGTGCTTGGATAATAAACCTCTTTTTACTTATTTTGGGGATCTTTTCTTTCATCATCTAGCATCATTTCCTTGTCAAGAAAAAATTAGCTTTCTTAGCAAATTTTAGATTAGATTAAGGAGAAGGAAAAAGGGAAATCAATTATCCAAGGATACCTTATTTGGAATCAAAAGCTCTTAGGTTAGGTTTTCTTTGACTTTTCCGCTTTTGTATTGGGATTTTATGTTGCTTTTAATGGATATCAATATTTTTATGTTGATTTCAATATGATTACTTAATTTACTTAGTTGGGGCATAGAGATGTAGGCTTTAGATGATGATTTTGCTTTTCTATTGAATGGGTATTGTGCTTTACTTCATATATTTATTCCTTGTTGGTTGGGTTGGTTTAATGACATGTTTATTTGATTGTGACTTTGATTAGCCGCCTTAGTCATAGGTTTAGCAAGTTTAGTTGATGGATTGAGAGATGAAGACTAGATCAGGCTTGCATGCATTAATCTTATGAGACTTAGAGTAGAGATATTAAATGCCCATAAGTTGTTCGATGAAATTCTCAACAACCCTAATGACCCTAATTTACTTAAGTGAGGTCGAGATAACCCTCTTAATTAGTGTAGGGATGGTTTGAATGACCTTTAGAGAGGCTTTGAACGAGTTTAACGGAGAGGACACTCAACTCTTAACACCCTTCATTAGCTAGCAAATCAGATTCTTGGGCAAAAATCTTGAAGGCCAACGCTTTTTCCTTATTGATTTCCTCATTTTAGCATCTAGTTTTTATTGCTTGCATTGTGTTTTCTTTCAATTTACTCAAAAATCCCAAAATCAAACATGTGTTTTCTTGTTTCTATTTTATTTTGCGATGACAATTAATTCACGTTATCCGAGGATTCGATACCCAAGGAATACTTGATGGTTAAAACTACTTCGATTCTGGTGCACCTGTGGGACATCGTTATTTTTGCCCGAAAAAAATCCTTCTAGACAACCGTTAAGCATGGTGGAAAAATGAGGAGGCATGATATAAGCCATCAACCAAATGATAAAGTGCCTCATAAACTACAAGCCATAGAATACCTCCTCTAGAAAGTCCTATTGCATTAAGTCCTAAGCTTTACGTAGATCAACTTTCATAGTACAAGTTGGTATATAAGCTACCTTATAGTAGTTTTGTACCAGCTCATGAGCCATTACGATGCCATGAACAATATTTTCCCTGGTCCAAAGGCAGATTGGTTAAGATGAATAATCTTGGGAAGTATGGAGCTTAATCACGATGTCAAGATCTCAGAAATAACTTCATAGATTATAGTGCAGATTGATCGAATCCCCGCAAGCATACGGTCGTCGATGTAGTTTTAACCTTCAAAATATTCCTAAGGTACCAAATCCACAAGGAACGAGTACTAATAGTGATCAATTCATGAAAAGAAAATAAACAACTCCATGATTTGAATCTGAATTTTTGTTTTTAACTAAACTAGACAAATTAAAACAAACAAGCAAAGACAATTGTAAACAAGATTCCAAATATATATGAGATAAGTTAGGACAATTAAGGTTCAATTTCCAAATTCATCCTACTTATTAAATGAATGGGGTTTTCTAAGTCGGGTATTCTCGTTTCGAAAATCACCTAAACACCCTTTCATGTAGTGACAGTAGTACTCATGCTTAGTAGGCTACTTCCGTTGGTTAAACTTAGCTAAACTAAACCCATTGAATGTCTCGAAAATTTCATCGAACACATTGTGTACAAGTTATATTTCTATCCTAAATCACACAACACAAATGCATGTATTCTCTCATAATATTTATCTTTCGATCATTCTATTAGGACTGCTAAAAAATGACAATTATGTGGACCAATCACAATCATCAATAATATAAACATGTCTTTCAACCACAACATTTCAAATAACTTAGATATAATCAATAAAACACAAAGCCCGTTAATTGCTAAGCAAGAAGTCTTTAACAATCTACATCTCAATGTCCTAACAATAGACTTAGGCCACCATGACTAACATAAATGAAAAGCAATAATAAACATAAAAATGAAACATTGTCACCAGCTAAAAATATGAAGAAATAGAAGAGAGATTGATGTGGAGGTTGCATCTTCAAGTTGCTTTCAGGAGAAAATACCAACCTTTCAAGCTTCTTTCTTTTTCTTCTTTAAAACCCTAACCTTGAGTGTTATATCTAAAAATGAAAGATAAAGAGAATGTTTAGTTCAATGATGTCAAAAGGTGCTCAAAAGAGTAAGTAAGACGGTATTTATACCCCTCACATGACCATCAAACCCTAAAGAAAATTCTGCCAAAATTGCCATTGTCTTGTGCCTTAGTCCCCACAACTTTGCTCAATCCAGAAATTTTCTGTCTTCTGGGTCTAGAAGGCCACAACTATGGCATTGGAAGGCTAGGACTATGGCCTCTGGCTATGGTAGTGCACCACGGTAATAGGCTTAGAGCAAGTTTGGCCACGGCTATGGCTTGTAGATGCCATGACTGTGGCTCTCTCTTAGAATCGTGGCGTAGACCATGGCCTTTGTACCACAGCCGTGGTTACCTAAAATGCCCTCACCATGTCATGGTGATGGGTATGGTCTAGACCATGGCCGTCCTTAGTCCATCTTTCTTCCCATTTTTCTTTGTCACTTCAATTCTTCTTCGATCTTCAGTTCTCATATCCGTTTATCATATTTATTCTTCAATTTCTCACAATCAACTCAATTCTACATAAACCACAAAAAATACATAAATTCCTCCATAAGTGCACTTGTAAGGTGAAAATGTATTGCTTGATTATATTTGTAATTGTAGCATGCATCAAACTCCCCTACACGTAATTGTTTGCTTGTCCCCAAGCAAACCAATATTAATCCTCAAGACAGAATACAATTTAAATAAAAAACATAGAAGCATTCTTGTGCTATGCAAGTATGCAAGTAAATGATTAAGAGAGCAATACAATGATATTCATCATCACAAGAACCAAACCTTTGTATTTATAAGTGGAAATTTCAAAAGTTCAACCATTAAGTTCCCCAGTGCATTAGCATCTCTAGAGCTTATCTCCCTAGTTGCTAAGTTAAAACAACATTTTCCTTTGTTTTAGAGCAAATTTGACATCATTCATTCGCTTTTCAATTACAAGTTCTTCCTTTCCAATTTTCTTTCATTATATTTTCATTTTAATTGCCTCCCTCTCATTTTGGGTTCAACAAACGAGTTAGCAAATTAAAGGTCCTTGTGATTACACTTATTAATTTCTATTGAGGATACTTATCATTTTCACCTCGGGATTGAGAACCCATGGGCTTATCTTCGTATAGGTTTACCCTTAAAAGGTTAAGCTTAACTATTTCAAACCTTCAATATAAGCACCTTTCAATTTAATAATAGACAAGTCTACTCTAAAAATTGTCAAAAGAATTCAATCATTTAAACATACTTTCATAAAAACCAACTTAGCAACAAGCTTCCAAGCTGTTTATTATGCCACCACCAATAGACTAAGGTTATTGATAAACAAACTCCCAACCTTGCAACTAAAAATGCCAAATTGAGATTTAACTAACTAATAAATAATGTTTATTCCATAATTAATCATGTTAACACATACTAACACATTACAAAATTCCTTCAACCAATTCAATTCAAATTCTAGTCTCACAAGTTTGATGCATTTAAAAAAAAATCAAGCACAATTCAAGCAAAACTTTCAAGCATTTTTAAGAAAAAACAACAGACAAGTGAAGACATATTAAGAAATTAAGTAGATACTCAAAACACAAGCCTTCAATAGACCCCTCTCCCACACTTATTTTGAACATTATCCCCAATGTTTACCAAAGTAAGTTTAGATCACCATCAACAAGCGCAATGAACAAGGGGACACGTTTAATTTTCAAATTTAAGCAATAAAAGTAAAAGGGAGAGAATTAAGAATGCTTCTCTATTTTTGGATTTGCTTGCTTTTGCTTTTTCCTTGAATGCACGACTCTAATGTTTAGGCATGAGACTAGAAATTTTGGGGACACAAATTTATAGGCATCAATATAGGATATATGAACATGAAAGCATGGTATAAATCACTCCTATTTTCTTTTATTGAATGTAAACATGAAAAAAAGTAAGTAAACATGCCCTAATCTAAATCCATATGGAAATACAGTCCTCCTTTAAATGCTTATGCGGGGCGAATGCATGAATTAAAAGATAGAAATAGTTTAATGTCAGTGCAGATGAAAATTAGTTTAACATCATTTCGGACGTTTGCATTGGAGCTAATTGGGGCGCTAAGTAATTCCTGAGGTGAACTCCATATATGGCTTCAATCCTTTCCCATAAACCTGAAGTGGTTTACGATCATTTAGCATAATGTCAATAGCACCACATGAATGCAATTTTGAAATTGAAAATGGGCCACACCATGGAATTTTGGGGTTTCAAAGAATATGGTTCTTAGGTGGAAAATATAAAACTTTTTGGCCTTCAAATAACTCACCCTTCAATGAAAAATCATCACATTCTTTCTTGATGTTCTTGTTTATACCCAAACCCCTTTTAGATATAGTTTTCTCGTTTGTACTAGGTTTGCTCTCTTGGTTGTGCGCTTTTGGTTGTTCTCTTGGTTTGCACTAGGCTCTCCCTTACTTTCTTTGTCACTTAATGTTTTTGAAGGGAAGTGGGTAGACAACATACAAAAACACTCTACCACGTTAGCATCATTATCAACATCCTCAAGTGAACGCATGTTCAAATTACTAAAGACATGAAAATCTTGGGTTTCACTATCAACTCTACATGTTAATTTCGCTTTGTTTACATTTATTAGAGCTCCCCTCGCTACTAAAAATGGTCTACCAAGTATAATGAGGAGATTAATAGCACTATACATTTCAAGTGCATAAAATTCGGTGGGAAAATAAAACTTACAAACCTTTACCAAGATGTTCTCCATAAATCCTAGAGAGTATTTGATGGAGCATTCGGCTAGTTGGAGTGAAATAGTTGTCGGCATAATTTATCCCATCCCAAGATTGTTGAATATTAAGGAAGGCATATGATTGACTGAGGCTCCCAAATCGCATAATGAGTTTTTGATCTCATGAGTGTCAATGGGTATGGTACGGTAAAGCTCCTCGAATTATTGAGTTTTGGAGGAAGCTTGTTTGGAATCACCAAACTACACTCTTCGGTTAAAGCAACTGTGGCATACTACTCCAAATTCTTTTTGTTGGCCACAATCTCCTTCAAGAATTTAGCATAATGCGACATGTGTGCAATGACTACAATGAAGGGGATGTTCATTTGAAGCTTCTTGAAAATTTTTAAAAACTTCGTGACATTATTGTCCATTATGTGAGCCTACAATCGTTGTGGAAATAGAATAGGAGGCACATAGGGATTTACCTCATTCTTTTGGTTGGAAGAGATCTCTTTTTCTCACACTTTTTCTTCTTTAGCCTCTATCTCTTGATTGGGTTCGTCCACCATAAATTCTTTCCTACCATTGTCTTGACAAGACTTTAGCTCCACCTCTGGCTCCCCAAGCTCTTTCCCACTTCTCAATATAATAGCCATCACACTCTCCCTTGGGTTAACTTAGGATGCACTTAGTAGCATCCCTTTTCCCTGTCAAGAACCACCTTAGCTATTTGACCCACTTGCCTCTTTAAATTCAAAATGGTAGTTTGTTGAGCTTGAATGATTTGATCAAATTTAGCTTTTCTAGCCTCCATTTTTTGACATGTATTGCATTAAGAGATCTTCTAGGGGTGATTTCTTTTCTTGGGTGTTTTGTGGGGGTGGTGGTTAGGGTCGTTGTTGTTGCTAGGGTGGTGGCCTAGGTTGAAATCCCAAGGGTCCCACATGTCTAGGATGATTAACATTGAGATCCTCCGAAGAGAAATTTGGGTGATTACAACAGCCCAAATTATAGGTGTTTGAATATGGTTCATTCATAGGTTGAGGCTTTCCAAAATCTCCCATGTAGTTCACTTATATAAATCTATTCCCATTCCTTGGGCTATACCACAAGTTGCATCACTATGACCCATAAACTCCACAAAATGAACATTATTCTCTAACTGTGGATTCTCTATTAATCAATATGTTCAATTTTCTAGATACATTGGCAACTTGGGAAGTTAAATTGGATGAGGTAAATGTTACCTCATGAACTCCTGCTCTTCAACCCCTTACTGCCTTTTGTTGAGAATTTGTGACAAGCATCTCATAAATGTCGTATACTTCCTCGGTCGTCTTGCCACCGAAGTACCCTCCTACTACAATGTGTTAGTGTAAGCCCTAGCCCCAATACATTGTATCCAGATTATATTTTATATATAAATATTATGAGGCATTGTTTTATCTCATTATTATTCCTGTAGATGTTTAATTTGATAAAACATCCACACATAGTGATTCAGCTTAAGTTATCAAATATGTGATTTGGATAGTAAAACCTTGAAGCATAAAAGAATATTATTCTAAATATCCCTAGTCGATTATTGTCATAGGAATAACAATAAACCAAGACTAGTATGTACTCTGTGAGATGATCATGTTTTAGTAATAAAATATGAGATATCAATCAGAGAACATAGAACATGTTAGAGAATAGTGTTTTGGATCGATCCGCTAGTGAGAATACTACATGGTTGAAAGGTCATAAGTATTTCTCATACAATGCTTATACTT
>CAODLS010857301.1:0-10204 GCA_948243855.1 Flueggea neowawraea
ACCACGTTACATTCTACTTAATGAAAAATAGTTCATGAAGGAGGAATGCAACTCGACAACATTTGGAATTACGTATTTGTTCACCTTCAATGAAAACAAGCAAAGACCAAGCTATTCACCCCAGAACAGTCTCTAATGACCAGGAAATATAGAATAATGTCAAATGAATAAATTGCTTTTTTAGCAGGGGATACCCATTTCTTAGTAGTAGTTAGTTTAGCATGTGCTACATCTTTGTATTACTTTTAACCTACTGGTCAACAAAATTTAAATGATAAAATTCTTTCAAATATCAAGCATCTATAAAGAAATTGGTAAATGACTACGCAGGAAGGAATGTATACCGGAAAATGTTTCTCAACATCATCAACATCATTCACAAGTGAAGCTCTAGGATCATCTAACGAGATTGCAACAATTTTCCAATCGAGCTCTCCTTCATCAATCATAGCTAAAGCAGCCAGTGGCTTGACCTTTAGGATTTGACCAATCTCAGCCCTCCTCTCTCCAATTTCAACAACATCAACTGCAAGTAAATGTAACAACACGTGTTAAATCAGTTTCCACCCTGCATGCTTGTTTCATTCTCCAGTGCATGCAACAGAAACTAGTTCTACCTGGATCATTATCTCCAAAAGCCCCTTCAACTTCACTGTTTGCAAATAATGGATCCTCCCATGTTTGAGGAAGCAGACCATAATTCCAATTTATGTTGTAGCTGAAAGGCCAAAACAATTTACCATGTAAACTTCACATCTATAATCTATTTCAGAAAAAAGGGCAATAATTAGAAAAAACAAAACTTGAATTAAAAAAAAAAAAGGCTTTCCAACAACAATGCAACTCATTGATTTACTAGTAGAGCCACTGTAAAATGTAATTATCACCATGCATGAAGAGGTATGTAACAAATAATATAATGTTTAATTCTCCATGGTTTTATACACATACATTCAAGTATCTCGATTTCTCAATAACATAATAGATCACATCTTTTTCCTCATTTCACCTTTCTACATTTCCACACGTATCGAATCTGGTGCACCCTCAACATCAGAAGCCTAACACCCGAATACATGAATTTCGGCTATTTCAATAGAACAAACTAAACTGCATCGCCAAGAAAAGACAATGGCCAATACAAGCATTACGATAACGCAATCAGCATGTTAGGTACACTAAAGCAATAGTTTTTGAAAATTTCTGTCAATGAATTTACACAATCAACTCAAATCGAAACGCTGAGCTAGTTCATCTTCACCGACATTAAAACAAACAGACATCAATAACAAAATCAAAAAGAAGAACTTACGGATAGTAACGAAGCTTCCCTTTCTTAGTGTCTTGCTTAATAGGAGTAAAAGTCTCCTCAGTAGCAACCTCCATTTTCGCACTCGTCTCTTTTGGAATCTCCGCAACGAAATTAAACACTCCATCTCCCAAATGCAACGGTATATCATGCCAAGGCGACACCTATCAACACAAACACACAAACATCAACCAAGCGACACAGAAACGCATCGTTTAAATGCGAAATTACCTTCTTGCCAGAGTGATCGACGAAGAAGACTCGGTAATCGAGAGTCTCCGGTTGGCCTTCAACTTTGATTTGGACCTGTTCCGGGTTATAGATAGCTCTGCAAGTGGTCTGGTATGGCCGCTTTTTGAGTGAGGATGGCCTGTTGAAACCGATTGAGAACGGCTTCAGGAGAAAAGACGTCGTGTTGGAGCGGGCATAGCGCTGTGCTCCTATCGCAGATATCACTCTGGTAGTAGTGGTAACAGCAGCAGCCATCTCCTCCTCGTCCTTCTCCGCTACAAGTGCTTCAGTTCCACAAACTGGGATCGTGGTTGGTTGGTCTGTGAAAGTCTTTTGTCGCCCACGTGTTGTACTCCTTTTTGGGCCCGTTATGCCATTCACTTCATGTCTGCAATTCATTGGGCCGATTCATGGGCTGGATCGAAGTACTATGTCTATTCAGGCTTCTTCGTTCACAGTTTCCGATTATAGAGATATTTTAAAATCTCCAAATATATCATTGTTTTAAACTCTCCATCCATATTACCAATATTAATGAAATGATTTCCGTCACCTCCTTATCAGGTCAACCTAGTTGGATTGATAGAGGCGTGGTGCCATTATTAGCAAGGCTTAACCTAATTGAATCGATAAATTAGTGTGTTGGTCTTAAAAAAAATTCCATCCAAATTATTATTACTGTCAGTCTTGTAAATGCTAAAGTTGTTTCTAGTGTTAAGCGTAAGAATTTAATTCTGGTAGGAGACGGTGAAAACTAAAACAAAAAAAGCTCTCCATAATGTCTTGTCAGTCACCACTATACTAACTATTGAATTAAAACACCTTATTAAAATGATTAAATACATAATCGATCCTAATAAAATGCAGTACTTCTAAATTTAATTTTAAGATACATAGGTCAAACATTCTAATTTGGGTCAAAGCAAGCTATTTTTTTATGGCAAAAAGGGAAGCGATGGACAACCAATAATAGCATACCTTTATTAGGTGTTATCATGCATGTATTACCTTTTTGCTGCAGAATCTCTCGAGAGTCATAGCTGACACCGATAACGAACTTGAACTCATGCACCAGTATGATCACCGCAACACCTCATTGAGGCAAACAACACGAGGCCTGAACACTTAACCCTATTGCCTGACACAGGTTCTCAGCAGTCAGTTTTTAACTAGGATTTACGCCGTTCCCACTCGAACATGTGCCATGCGAACTGGGGCCAGAACCCTTTACCGCCAGACTACCCTCAAGGGGTGGTCAAAGCAAGCTAATTGATCGAGAATGTTGTAAGCATTGTATGAATTATGTTTTAGGAAAATAACATAAAGATGCGATACGTCTCAGAAAGGGCAAAACTTAAAAGCACATGTCCCATTTCCAGGTTTTATAAGACGTAGGACAATCACACTGTGATGTCGTAGCAGGAAAAATAATTAAGCACATTCTTCCTAACAGCCTGGAATGATTTTGAGAATCTTAAGGATATTTTGGTATTTTTTCTTACGTGCACTGCAAGGTAAGAGCAATCAACAAGCTATAAATATATATTTGTTTACATGATTACGCACAAATACTTGACCAGAATGATCAAGTTTCTAGCCTCCATTAATTGGCAATTAGTTCCTAGTTATTTTCAAAATCCAAAAGTGAACTCGAAAGAGCATGCTGTCACATTATCAACCACACGTGTGGGAACCAGGCTTCAAAACCTTTCATTAGATTATGAGCTAGGTTTGATACTTTGACCAACGAGTGTGAAAATCAAAGATGATGATGATACTTGTGCTGGAGTCCTGGGACGCTGACTAACAAAGTACTAGGATTGGTCTCAGAAGATTCTACGTTGCGACTTTAGGCAAATTTTTGAACTCTTGAATTGCTATTTGAATTAAATAATCGTTTGCTCATATACGAAAAGAATGAGAGAATTTGATTTCGGATCAAATATTATGATATATGTCACTGCTTACCGTGTAAGGTTCTAAGACAAAAAACTTGGACTCGTAATTAATGTTGTTGCCACCAATTAGGTGCCATCCACTAAAAGGCATGCTATGCCACTATGTTTCTGTGGTTGACGATGGCCACTGTCATTTGTCAATACCACTTATCCAACACTCAAACCTCAAATATCCAATATTATATTCACGTTACTTAAAAAAAACAAAAGATTTAACTATGATTATTAAAGTAGTAATTAATGCTTC
The DNA here is from genome assembly GCA_948243855.1 of Flueggea neowawraea. Lineage (NCBI taxonomy): Eukaryota > Viridiplantae > Streptophyta > Magnoliopsida > Malpighiales > Phyllanthaceae > Flueggea > Flueggea neowawraea. The sequence continues at coordinate 3,746 of CAODLS010857301.1, forward strand.
CTATACTTTGAAAAAACTGTCGAAAGATAAAAATAAATGGAAAAATATATTATGGTCTGAAACAGACATTATTTTAGACGATATGCTGGCAATGATAAAAACAGCTACAGTGATTCATTTCTCTTTTTTTATTAAGTAATGGAACCAAGATATATCTCTTTTTTTCTCAAAATATATATTTTGTTGCTTTAGATATGATAATATGAGAATCTTCGTTGTCGTTACACTAATGGATATTTGGCCGAAGCTCAGAAATTGGACCATTTTGCAGTTCTTGACCGGGTTTAAATCATAGCAGCAAGTCATGCTTCCGTATTTTGAATTGCTATGAAGAAATGATAAATAAGAGAAGACCCAAATCTTTGTCGTTGGCCCTGTGTTTAAGTATTTGACTAGGACTAAGACTTACTAGTAGTACTACAATGAGGACTTTTAAAAAGAGTTCTCATTGAGAGTTTGAGTTACTTAATTTCAGTATCAATTATTTAATTTGAGGGAGTGATTATTTAATTGTAACTCTAAAAATTACTTAATTTTGGATGTCGTTACTTAATTTAGCCATCGATTATTTAATTTTGATCGGTTATTTAATTTTGATTAGTTACTTAATTTTATGATAAATTAAGTAACTATAACTGTTACTTAATTATTGTTGAAATTATTTAATTTAATTTTTAATTATCTAATTTGTCCTTATTAATTTGTTTTAAAATCCTCATTATAATAACATAACTTTGACCTACATTGTGAAATGACTAATAATAATAAATAGTTGTAATCATATGTCCAACTAATTCTTTTCCACATTGGTGGGAAATGGAGACGTTGATTGATGTGCATACATTATTATTGCATAGTAAGTGTTGTTGAATCTTTTCCTTCAAATCCATTGTTGTCTTATTATTAGTTAGTAGCTTCTTTGACTAGACCTTTTGTGCATACCACCCTTATGATCCCACTTCCAGTCTTGTGTTTTCATTGGTTGGTTGTGTAATTGTTTCAATTAATCAATCATGTTTCTCTCATTATTGTTGGTTGTTCAAATTAAAATGTTCACCTCTTCTAGACCTGACAATTTTTAACACGATCATGAAGTTTTAGTTGTTCAATAGATATATGATTTTGATATAATATATTTGACGCAATATTTATTTTTATTGTGTTTATATGATCACATGTGATATAAATGATATCATATGATTATCATAAATATTATATTGATCGGTGTTGAAGACAATGTCAAGAGAATTCATGGTCAAATCGAAAAAAAGAAAAGAAAAGTGGGTCAAACGCCATGAATCATAAACAAACAAAAATGTCAAATGCCACTAATTTTGGAGGAGTCGGCATCTTTAATTTGCTTCACTTTTACTCAAATTAAATTAGGATATACTTTGCAATCAAGCATTTGATGAATCGATTAACTTAATTAATAGTTTTCCAACACTTTTTAGCACCATCGTCCACGTGTTTTGCGTTAAAATGGACATGGTAGCTAGAATTGCAAATAAACAAAACATGTTTATCCGTCCTTTATTGTAGTGGAAAAAGCGTGTCTCATTTGTATCATCAACGGTGGTTATCATGGCTTTGTGACTGACTTTTGTTTCATATTATCAAAAAAGAAACTAGTAAAGAAATAGATTGACTTTGACATGGAAACTATAAAGAAAGAATAATTGGGTGAGTGAAAATAACACAAAATCGGCCTATGTGAAAACATTTTACGGAGCTTTTATAAGTAGTAGCTCGACATTCCGAAATGTAGGTCGGTTGATCTAATTTTAGAGAGAATCAGTCCAACAAAGAAAACAACACAGAATATATAGTAATGGGTACTTTCCCTAAAGAGACAAAGCATTAGCCTTCATTTGTCAATCCTTCACTGCCTCAGCCCCAACTCACAAACAATTGTTCCTCTAATGTGCCCACAATAGAGGTCACCCCACATTGAAGCAATAATGACAACAGCCTATGGAGAGAACACGTTGATTCTGTAGTGCCTGGCATTGATAATTTTTTTTTGGTAAATCAAAATTTAGTTAATAAGTCAAGTCACCAAAATAGTGACTAATGATCATGAAAAACTCCATATATATCATGAATGATTTCGCCACAACGTTAAATTAAAGTTCTAGACGGTCCTTTGCAAGCAATGACAACTCAACATGCCTGTGGCACTCGTAGCTCCATAAATGTCACAACAGGACGCTATAGAGCGCAACTAATTGTAAGCCTATTACTGCAACATATAACCACTAGACACATAAATGTGGTTAAAGGCAATAAAAACCTCGCGCACAATCATATAGAGTTACAACTCAACCAATGCCTTCCAATAGCACTAGATAGGAAGCCTCTTCAATATATATAAACCCTCTATATCAACTTGGTTAGACAACTATTCGTCCGTCCTTAATGCCTTAGGAGCATATGTCTAATAATCCTCCTTATCACACTCTACTATATTATATTTAAATTAATTTTTTATTTAATTTGTTTAAAAAATTATGGATTATTTAACAATACTCTTTATTTCACTTTTTAAATTAATATTTTTATCAATAAAATGTATGATACTTCAATAGAAGGACCCACATATAGTATTCCTTTATATTAAAGAATAAGAAAAAAGTGAAAAAATTAATAGAGAACCAGTTTTGACTCTATCCTTTAGGGAGTTATCGTAACAACCCTTTATATATAGTTTTAGGAAGGAGTCTCTACTTAAGAGGCTGTTGAACTTGCTCTTACACTGATTCTATACATTTAATAACATAATTATTGGAATGAACTCTCTGAAACAATTCTGAAATTGCTCTTATACTTTGATACTGCGCAGGTACCAAGTCTAGTCCATCACTTTTCATTCTCCATCAATAGTAATAATATTTTCAAGCAGACGGTCCAAACATTTTTTTTTGTTGATCGCAAAGAATAAGTGAATTAACAACTTTTACCCCCAACCAATATTTTATTCAAGTTGAACTCCTAAATATTTTACACCATGAAAAGTAAGAATCTATTATAGTGGACCCTTTTGTAGAAATCCCATTACGGCACTCTGTGTGTGCGCGGCAAGTAACCAAATGCCACACAATTGGCATCTTTGAATGGTACATTCATATGATCCAACCCAATTTTCAACCCACCTACCTATTCTTCCCCTCTTTTCCTTCTCTAGGTCAGCACGGCATGCAATTTGCTTCAAAGCCTGATCATACGCCCAAAAAGCCATTTATATTCCCATCTATCAAGCTTTTTCATTCTAGCCCAGATAATTCAAAATCACATGACGACCCTTTCAAGCTCTATCTATCAACTACATATTCCACATCAATTGATAAGGCCATAATGGTAATTTTCAGTAAAATTGAAATACAATGTGTTTGTTTTACAACATGTTGTATATTCATCATATTATAATTAAAAAAAAAAAACGTATTACTCTACTTTTTTACATACAATTTACTAATGTATAATTTTTATTTGTTATTTATCGTTCACTCTACTAAAATTAAATACCTATATTATAACAAGTTAAGTGGGTGCATATATAATGGAAGACAAGAATGTGCATGAAAGTAAGGGGGAGGCAATGGCTGCGGGATATATCGATCGTACGATGCACTATTGAGACCATGTAAATCGGTGGCATTAATCGGATAAGTGTTTGTGCAAGCATCAATATGTTGCGTCACTTTAATTGGATCCGTGCATGCAACTCTTATTTTATATTCGCTGCATGTACATTTATATATATCTACATGTAGCCCATCAAAAATTTGAAATAAATGGAAAAAAGTGACTTTCGGCATTGAAAGGAATCAAAAACGAAAATTATGTGGGGTTGACGTAACTTTTTTGTAAAATGAGAAGGGTCATGTAACACTTGTTATGGTAAAACAAGTGGTGGCCACGGCCTGCTTTGATCATTCACGCCATTCAAATCGAAGATAAGGGCCACTTGTTAATGCTATCTACGCGTCTAAGGAGGTGGTGCTGCATCTTTGAAAAGACTCATGTAGCAGGGGGTAAAAAGGTTAATACATCCATTGTCAGTTCTCATGTTGAAATTCTTAATAAACACAAGTACTTTTCTTCATCTAGTTTTCAAATTTTTCAAAGCGAACGAGAGCGTACAATCTTCTTAATTTAACTTTCAATTTTTTTTTATAAAAAATGTGGATTCGTCAAATGAATATAAACTGTTAAACAAATGTAGAACTACACACCTCGTGATTAAGAAAAAAGAGAGGAAAATGTCATGTCCATTGCTAGTTTTAGTTTTTTTTTTACAAGTAATTATGTTCATTATAATAAGGTCACAATCATTGAATCAGTGACCAGACAAATTTGACAAAAATAACTCCACAAGATGAGTGATCTCGTTTAAATGCCATCATCACAGGAATGATTATAATCCTGCAAGGGTAAACATACAATTACAATTGATTCCAAAAAAATATATTGGCCGGACATCTAAACAAATCTTATCAAGTATGAGCAAAGTTTCTAAATTTACATTTCATCTAAAAAGCACAAGTAGTAAAACTCTTAAAAATGATCCCATTGGGAGATGGAGCATGATTGAACAACCGAGGATTGGGAGTCTTTCAAGTCTCCCAAGCTAGGAACTGCCACAAAGAAAGCATTAAAGGACATATTCCCATTGCTAGTTCTAGTTTAAGGTATGTACTTAGAGTTCCAAGTTATCGCTATTATACTTGAAAAGAAATTTTATAATCTTTTGCTTCACTAATTTTCTTCCTTTTTTGTTGGAAAAAGCGGTTCGCCCACGACGGGTGAACCGAATCGGTCGGTCAAGTTGTGAACCGGGACTGTGAACCGAGACCAATTGATAAGTCCAATTGAGTTGGGCCTGAAATGGGCTCATAGGCTCATTAGGCCCAAAAAGCCCATTAAGGGCTCTTATAAATAGAGGTGAGGGAGGAGAAGAAAGTGGTGGTGGAGAAAGTGAAGAAAGGAGGAAGAAAAAGAGAAGAAGGAAAAAGAAGAAAGAAAGAGAGAAAAGAAAAGAAAAGAAGAAAAAAAAGGAGGGAGAAAGAAAAATGTTTCTCCCCTCCCTCATCCTTCCCTCCATCTTCCTTCCTCTATCTCCTCGCACCGTGAATTGTCTATCGATCCACGTGGCATCTAGACTGGGAACGAGCCGAGTACTCCAATCGACTATCCGACTGTGGTTTGCTCGCTAGACCAACATCTAAACCTGGTCGTACAATTGTTGTCTGCTGCTATGCTTCCGCCGAAATTGAGGTAGGTAACTTGAGCTACCTATTTTTTATATTGTTTATTTGTTAAACAGGTATCTGATTCCTTCATTGGTATCAGAGCCAACATAGATTTTTTTTAATTTGATTCAAAAATATTGTTGGTCTCTATCTAGGATGCCTATTGTAATTTTATTGCATTCGACTTTTTGTCTCCAATGTGATTTTTGGTTCGAGTTCGTCCGGAGCCAAAATCTGAAAGTTGGAATTTCGAAATTCTGACAAAAGATTTGAGATCAGCGACCTTGAAAACACATTAGACCTCGAAATTCCATCGAGAAGGTCGTCAAAACGACAAAAACCCGATCGAAAAATACTGGGTGAGAAGCTTATAAATGAATTTGTTTCGTCTGATCCAATAGGTCAAGTGGCGCATTCCTATTGACTGAACATGAACCAAACAAAATGCACCACATGGCACGTATGACAAATTTCTATTGGTTGGAATAAAACACGCGGACCACTCAAAACGCGACACGTGTTCCGTTGACTAGTCAATGTTGACTCAGTCAAAATTGACTGGGATGTGTACCAATCATAAGGCGACGCGTGGCATGCTGATAGCGACCTTAACTTGCTTGGTGCAATGATATTATGACATGTGGCGTAGGTGCCACAAAGACTTCCACGTGGCATGAAGACTGTTCTGCCACGTCATCACAGTAAGATTGCCTTAATCTGATTACTGAAGCTAAACATCCATTTGATGCATACGTAAGATTGCCTTGATCTTTTCTTTTTCGGGTTGTTCTTCAGGTTTTTGATTAATTTAACCAAGATTTTCTTTGAAATGTGACTTCATAGTGATGAAATATAGTATTTGCTATTTCTGGGATAAAACCATGTATTAGTTGTGCCAGAACATGTGGCTATCATCAGTTGAAAATTGTTAACTTTTATTCCGGGAAACTCTGGTTAGAGCTTGATGTAAGCACCCATATCTGATGGAAGTAGCCAATAAATAATCTTATAAGCATTTTTAAAATTCAAGCGACGGCCTGAAACTTGATAAACTCTAGGTGGAATCATGATTTTAATGTATTATGTACTAATTTTGATAGTCATTCTGGAATCCTTAACAGACCTAGTTGATACTATTTAATCAGTATAAAAATGCCACGAAGTGATTTCAATGGCTTGATTGCAAATATTGATTTACAAGACTCGG
>CAODLS010857510.1:0-10052 GCA_948243855.1 Flueggea neowawraea
ATTGTTGTGATCCATAATTTTGGAGAAAAAATTGGAGTGAGAGTAATTTGAGAGTATGGAGAGAAATTTTAAGAGTTGAGAGAGTTTGGGGAAGAGAAATGAGTGTTTGAAGTATAGAAATGATAGACCAAAGTGTGTTTAGGGGGGTACTTATAGAAAAATGGGTAAAATTAGCCGTTAGAGACCAAAAGGGTAATTTTTCGGCCCCCAAAGGTACTTCAACGGTAATATTACCGTTAGAGTAAATCTGAATGTTGGATCAATCAGATCCAACAGTCAGATTTAAATATTAAAAAAAAAAAAGTAAATGTCAGACGCGATGTCTAGTGACGAATGTAGCTACCGGACCAGGACGCGGTAACCCGTCCCAGCCCTGTTATGGGCAGCCTTAATTAGGCATGTGCCAAAATTGCATCGGTGGAGGGGATACTGCCATTGATTTGATACATCCATAGATAAAGACAGACTCAATATAACCGAATTCACTTAAGTAATAAACATAAAGAGAGAAGGGATAGTGAAAACAAATCCAAGATTTATAGTGGTTTGACACTACGCCCACTCCTCAAACTTCTCATTAAGATTTTGAATCTAGTATAACTTTCTTCTTCAATGGGTGAAGGAAACCTCGAGTTAGGTCTTCTATAACTCGAGTTGAATTTTTGTACATGATGCTCTGATTTTTCTTCTCATCTATTGGATGCTATTTTTGCTTCATTAACTCAAGTTGGACTAAAATGTAACTCAAGTTAGCTTCAAATGTTCATGCTTAAATGTTCAAGTATCAAACTCAATTTTGTTCATCATCAAAACATAAAGGGTTCCAAATGTTAACCACCTTTGGTTCAACACTTAACTCTGTCTGCCCAAACTAACGGGACACATCAGATTTAATGACATGGCATGTGTTCGTGACTGCAATGACTATTATGCCCTTATCTTCATTACTACCACTCTTGTCACTCATCATCTCTGCAAACCAAAAATCCACAACCACCAAACCATAAATTTTTCAGCAGCCCTACAAAAAATGAAGCACAAAACTAGCCCACATAAGTTTGCATAAACTAGTACACACATCAAATGAAATACCAAACCCTAGAGTTGAGAAGAAGTGGTAGCAACAATAGGAAAGATGGTGACGGCGACACAACAGGATTGATTGAGATGGACTGTTTGATGAAGAGATCTCGATGAGATATGAAAAGATTAAGAACACATAGTCGGAGACATAGGAGATTGATCGGAAAGAGAGAGAGAGAAATAGAGGAGAGAGTGAAACCGAAAAAAGATGAGATCGATCGGGGAGAGAGAGGAGAGAACGAGATGACAAAGAGAGAAGTGATCGATGGAGTTGAGGGCAATGTAGAAAGAGAAGACCAGACAGATGTGAGAGCAATGAAAGAAGAGGAGAGTGATAGAGGAAAATGAGACCGATGAAACAAACCTAAGAAGCTCCAAGGTGAGATGCTCGACCTCCAACAATCTCACCCTTTTGTTCTTCTTGAATTTAGATGAATTTTGATTGATGCTAGTTGATCTAAATTTAGATGAATTTTGATTGCTTCTAGTTGATCTAGATTTCTTGATTTTAAAAGGACTTGAAACTGATTTTATTCATTTTTGTTCTTTCGATTTTTGAAATAATTGAATCGAAAATTGAGTTTGAATTTTATTGATGAAAGGTCATGAATAAGGAGCAAATATCTGGGTTTTATTAATGAGAGACGATGAGCAAGAGAGACAGAGAGAGAAAAAGAAAGAGAGAGAGAGAGAGAGGAGGTGGCGGTAAAGAGAGATATAGAGAGAAAAAGACAAAAATAAGGAGAAGAGGGCATATTGGTACTTTTGCATTTTTTTAGGCGAAATTAGCACCATTAACTTTTAGAGAAGCAATAGGAGCCTTTTGAAAATTTAGAGACGTAATCAAATAATACGATTTATCTTAAGGACGCCAATGTAATTGCCCTAAAAAGAAAAGGTTAAAGAAACAAAACAGATTTGCAAATTAAAGGATAAAGGCCGCTTTAGTACTTTATCTTTGATACTTATCTTTGATACTTTTCATGAATGAGTCCTAAATGTTTGACCATCCAACTATTTAGTCATAAATATTTTGTATTTTTCTAAAAAAGTCCTTAACTCTGAGTTGTCATTTAACGGCCCGACGTGACATCGTTTATTTGACGAAAAGTGACACGTGTATGGCAGCTTAGCGCCACATCAAATCCAATCCAATCATGTAGTTATTGTTTATTTTCATAAATGAGTCCTATAAGTTCATTCAAAATGAATGTTGATTTCTAAACTTTTAATATTTTTCATTAACGAGTCCTTATTTTTATTCACTTAGAAGAAACTGACTGACTTCAATCAAATAGGTTTTTAGAAATTAACGGAGATAACAAAAATTATTTTGACTAATTTTTTTCTTAATTTTCCAAAAAATAAATTATACCTAGGGAAGAGTCAATCAAAAATTTCTTAGATTTTTTTCTTGGAAATATAACATTTAAACTAAACAGACACTAATATTGCAGTTCGTCCAAAATAAGAGATAATGTTATGGTCATTCATATAACCATGCTAGAAAAAGGCACAAGTGGAAAGTAATAATATATACTTTTATAAACAAAAACATTATTATTAATCATATAACCCCACTATAGAGATTAATCTTTAATTTGTTTTCCACTAATGTTATTGTTTAAAGAGAAAGTTTTAGAAAAAATGATTTTTTAATATTCAAAAATTTGCTAATTATTGTCTATCTATTGTCTTCTTGCCAAAATCTAAATCAACATTTACAGTAAATATAACTAGTTTCAAATTGTCTATTCACTTAGCTAAAGGTTCGAGTTTAATAACATAAATAAAGTAAAAAAAAAACTACTAGGCTCAATTGGACTGTACTCATAGGCCATCGATCCAAAGTTATTTTAAAATTAATCAATAATCATCTCCATTAATTTTAAAAACCTCTTTGATTAAATTCAATTAGTTTTTTCTAAGTAAATTAAAAATAAGGATTCATTTATGAAAAATATTGAAAGTTTAGGATTCAACATTCATTATGGAAAAACATATAGGACTCATTTATGAAAATAAACAAAAACTATTAAATTGGATTGAATCTGAAGTAGCGCTAAACTTCCATACACGTGTCACTTTTTATCAAATAAATGGTGCCACGTTAGACCGTTAAGTAATAACTCAGAATTAAGGACTTTTTGAAGAAAACACATAATGTTTGGGACTAAACATTTGAACAGTCAAACATTTAGGACTCACTCATGAAAAGTATCAAAGACGAAGTACTGAAGTGACGTTTATCCCTGGAAATGAATTTCATGTACCAAAAAGTAAACGAAAAGTAATTGCTTTTCCATGAAGAACAGATAACCACCGACTAAGAACACAACAATTGTTTTGGGAGCTGCTCTCAACCTCGTAATTGTCTTCCATAAATCATCTTCGCCATGACCGCTCTCAACAGTATCACGACTCACAGACTTCCTCCTTCACCGACCAAACCCATCTCTCCACCCTACAGAACCAACTAGTCTCTATTTCTCTCCTCCAAACTCCCATCGAAGTTTTCAACGAAAAAGAGATGGAGATGGGTAGTAAGCTCAGTCACAGAGAACAAAGAAGTTGTTCCTTCTCCAAAGGATAAAGAAGACCCCTTTGTCGTCAATGGGTCTAGGGGTGTTGAAGCTTCTTCTTCGTCATCTTCTAGTGTTGGAGAGGATGGTGGTGGCGGTGGTGATTATGGTGATAATCAGAGGTTTGGCAGTAAATAAATTAATGCTTCTATTGTTTTGGGGTTTGGAACTCTTGCTGTCACTAGATTGCTCACCATTGATCATGATTATTGGCATGTAAGTTTTGTTTTGTCCAAACAATTATTTGTGTTTTTTGTTAGCTAGGTCAAAATTTTGCTTCAATTAAACTTGAATTCTTGATCTATCAATACCTTATGACTGATTTCAGTACGGTTGCATGTTTACTCCACCGAGACAGTGAAAATTATGTTTGTGCAATAATTTAGCTTAATTTTGCTTAGTGTTGTGTTGAATTTTGTGAATTGATGAGCTTTTATGTCTTCGAATGGTAGCATACCTGAAAGAAGAAGAAAGGCCATGGATTTTTTGAAGTCAACTTAATTTGTTTCTAATTTGCGAGTAATGGCGTTTGTTCCATTTTGAGATCTTAATGGTTTGTGCATTTCTTAGGGTTGGACCCTTTATGAGGTACTACAATACGCACCTGAACATAATTGGGTTGCTTATGAAGAAGCTCTAAAAACAAACCCAGTTCTAGCGAAAATGGCTATCAGCGGGATCGTTTATGCCATTGGAGACTGGATTGCACAAGTTATTTTTCTTTTCTCTTTCCTTTTGCTATCTTACTTTGGCAATTGATTGCCAAGGAATTGAACTTTTTGTGTAATTTGTTGTTTTAACATTATGAATATGCAGTGTTACGAAGGAAAACCCCTCTTTGAGTTTGATCGAACTCGCATGTTTAGGTCAGGGCTTGTTGGGTTTACACTCCACGGATTTCTTTCTCATTATTTCTATCAGTTCTGTGAGGTGATGTTTCTTGTACAGATTTTCTCTGTGAATTTCGGATACTGGTTTGTTTGATCACACAGCTGAAATTGTTCACTTTGGTTCTAGGCTCTATTTCCTTTCCAAGATTGGTGGGTGGTCCCTGCCAAAGTTGCGTTTGATCAAACAGTATGGGCAACTGTTTGGAACAGCATCTATTATGGGGTCTTGGGTCTCTTGCTTTTGGAGTCACCAACCATTATTCTAAGTGAACTGCAAGCAACATTTTGGCCCATGTTGACAGTGAGATACTCATCCTGTTTTTACATAATCAAGCTATGAATGCCTTTATGTGATTGAAATTGAACATGAGTTTTTGTTGCTTGAGAATTTTAGTTACTCCTGAATCGGTAGTCGTGCAGTGTAAAGTTCATATGGAAACAATTCCCATCAGCTTTTAATTAAAATCTTTGATTATTTGTTCCTCTGGAACCATTTTTGAGAGAATAATTTTGATGTTCATCCATGATCTGGTTGCCTCTTTTCAAGACTGTCTGATTTAAATTCAAGTGCACCAGCTATTTGTATTTTCATGATTAAGAACATTTGAGAGCAGAGAATAAATAAATAATTGAAATGATTAATTTAAAGTAGAACAGACATTCTCATGTATGCTTTAGTGTATGCTCATGTAATCTAATTCTGTAATTGTCCAAGGAGATGATTAAATTGTGGATATATGCTTCACAGGCAGGATGGAAGCTTTGGCCATTTGCGCATTTGATTACTTATGGTGTTATTCCTGTTGAACAACGGCTTCTTTGGGTGGACTGCGTGGAATTCATCTGGGTTACCATTCTCTCAACGTAAGTGTAAACGGTTTCTAATGTGTAATGGAGAAGAAGCAACTAATGATTAATATATATTAATGCCATCTTCAATAACTCTCTAGCAATATCTTATTGTAGCAAAAGCATATTTCAAACACGTTAATTTGCTGATAAAGTTTATTATTATTTAGTAGATGCTATGCTGTGGTATGATTTTTCATGCTTTTTCTTTTCATCGTTGGGGTTACACATCTCATACGACCAAGTGTCTTTGTTGATGAAATAAATTTCTTCACTAAAAAAATCATGGAAAATGGTCCATAGGATTGGACGTCAAGTTTTTCTACTCTTTCAATTTTCTATCCTACTAGGAATTAGGAAATGAACAAGCCTTTTACTCGTAATTTATATTGGCACCATGTCTTTGTTTTCTAAATTTTTTTCTAGTTAAGGAACGAAAGCATCCTTTCAGTGGCTTTGCTTTGACCCTGTTTTTCAATCCTAATCTGCTTCATACTGATAACTAGAAGCGTATGGTATGAGTCCCTTTTGTATGTACTTGTTGAGTGTTGTATTTAGCATGTTTGGATGTTTCTTTTTTCGTCTTAAGAGACATGACATTTATCTCTACATTTTGTCATTCAGTCTCTAATATCTTATCTGCAATCTATAAAATATACTCCTTTCCTCAAAACAAGTTCAGTGCTTGGCCTAATTGTGTTGTATTCTCCTTGGAATTACATATTTTATTTGCAAAGGTTTCGCAATGCTTCAATAATTGTCCTGCCTAGATGTGAGAACGTCCGTTCAGTCCCTCATGTTTGTCATCACAGCATATAGAACATATAACATATTCTTGTCTAAAAAAAAACCTGCAACATGTCTGCTTTATTTGTAGAAATACATGATCTGCAATGTCTACCATCCCCTATTTGCTGCCTTGTCATTAAAAAGGGTAAAGAAAGAATAAACTTGAAGGATAAGGCTCTACATAAGGTCTTTTAGTTTTAAAGCCCCTACCAGGAGTTCGCCTAAAATCCAACACTTTTTGGGGTTTGGGCTGTTATGATAAGTTTTTGTTTTGAGTTATTTTATGATGCATCTACCTGAAAGTCCTGTTTTCAGGGTTGGCGTGTATAGTGAGCCTGTGTTGGTATAGAAAACCTTTGGACTACTATTACTAAAACATTAAGAGGAGAAGAAATACTTGTATTTGTCTAATTACAATTTTTTTCTGTTGTAGTTATTCAAATGAGAAATCAGAAGCTCGAATTTCTGAGGCAACAGCGGAAGCAAACTCAAGCTCTTCAGAGGACCCGCCCAAGGTAACATCAAACTGCTCTTCCCTGGCACATCATTAAATGTCACAGTTCACCCGATCAACTGTCAAGTCGAACTCCAATTTCAAAAGAAAAAATGTCAAGTTGAACCCAGAATTTATTGTTTATTGGATGTGTGTCTGTTGTATGTTTGGAGTCTTTCTATTACAATAACTGCATATTCTTTGTAACTATAACCACCCTACAGATTCTCCCTCAAACCCATATTGTATACACCAAAAAGTAATTTGTAGGCGCTATTAATTTGTTGATTAATCTATTGCTCTTTTGCAGGAATAAATGAACTAAGGGAGATCATAAATAGAAGAGGCTTTCGCAATAATGGTAACAGATTGATCAACTTCATCCACCCTTCCATGTTTAGGAGCAGTTTGTTCCAACAGGAATGTTCAGCAGTTTGCGAATGCGATGACCGGTCTTCTGGCAAAATTTATATACACTTAACAGGAATTTGTATATTCTTACGAACAGCAGGCATGAAGAAAATCATAAATATGATCTTCCGCAATTGTTTTCCTGTCCATTTTTTTTGGCGTATAAAGTAGGCCTTTCTGTTGCTTTTTTTTTTTTTTCTGACATTTCATTTTCTTTTATTGATGCTTAGATCAATATGATATAAGGATATACTAAAAAGGTGTACACCCTACACAACAAAACTCTGCCAAACTCTCTTCTGTAATGCTCTCGAGGAATGAATCTCCGACCTGTGGCTCTACTATTTTACAGGATTTTATCGAAAGTCGTCGACTCCACAGTGTCAAGATTATTATTTGATCAAAAGCAACAACAATTGTGTAAACAACATAATGTAAAATTAACTTCAGCGTAACCTTACATAGATTTTTTTTTTAAAAAAAGCAATACATTATGTTACAAGATCATTTATTCCTTCACCAAAAGGTCAATTTGTTAGGCGGTGCAGCACCTATATTTATAAACTCAATACTCAACTTTTACCTAGCCGATTTGGGAGTTTGCCACAATTAATTTTAACTTCATATATGCATAAGCTGTTACGATCCGTTTTCGGACCATAACCGGCGTACGAGGCGAATCGAACCGAAAGCCCGATCTATCTTGCACAAGCCTCAATGAACATAACCTCTACCCAAGTTCTTATTATTAATCGGCTTATTAATCATTTTAAAACAATTTATCAAATACGAAATTTTTAGAAAATAATGTTCTTAAATATAAATAAATAAAATAATAAATTCCAAAATAAATGACTAAGAAAATCTGTTGACAAAATAATTTCATATACAAAATCATAATCCATTCCGGTGTGGAACAACTAACATAACTAATAATCGGGTCTGAACAATATGGTACTCACTGCTAATAAGGATGCTTCACTAGGCTTGAAAGAACAAATAACCTCTTCCAACAAACCTAAAAAAAATAAAAATAAACAAGGAAAAATGAAGGGATAAGAACTGAGTGAGGGATAACACTCCATATCGGCGCTGGGCCTCACATAAATCGTTTTGAAAATATTTTTGAAAACTACCACATGCAATATACTGAATACATATATATACCCTCTACCTATAGTAATACTTTTCGAAATTCATTTTGAAAACAATTGCACCCTCAGCAAACAGTAGGCAAACACAAGGACCAATTAATAAATAAAAATTGGTTAAACAGAATTAGCTTCAAAATATGAAATAAATATAATATTTAATTATCAAAACATTTACTGCAACCATTATTTATTTATCCAAAATATTTACGGAAAACCAGTGTTATTTTTCAAAGCATTTGCGGAGAAAATACTCAAAAACCTTACAGGACTAGAATCTGATAGATGGAGTCACCCGAACTCTATAATAGCCACTTAGGCATGATTAGACCATTTAGGCACTGTTTGGCCACTTAGGCACCTGAAATAGCCACTTAGGTGCAGATTAGCTACTTGGCAAAATTAGCCATATAGGCAACTTAATAACCATTGGTATACCAAATGTCACGCTTACCCCCGTAGCATAGGTATCGTATAACATAATATTTTCAAGAAACATTTTAATAGAATATTTTTAAAAAACATTTTAATACATATATATATGTAAAAATTGTTAAACAAATAGTATACAGAACAAACTGAATATTTACATAAATTCTATCAGAATTTCAGACATAATAATCATTACAAAAAATATTTTAAATTACTAAAAGGAATAATTTATCTCGAAAATTATTCTTAATCCAGATGAAAATTTTATTGCAGAAACATATTCAATTTTTTTTGAAAACGGAAAACTTAGTACAAAAATATACTTATTTCAACCAAAATATTTATACGAAGCATAATAATTATCAGAACAAAATTTCACAACAGAGGTTTCACATAAGTCATATTTTATTATTTTCCAACCATTTATTAATCCGGATTTCATGCAATTGTCGGAGCACAACAAAAAAATATAATTTTAGGAGACAACCTATGTGTCTGAAGCTGTTATCCACTCATCTGGACGCCGAGCAAAATAATCCAAACCTCGGTCAACTGGTGAATGATTGGCATCTACGGAAGTTATCTACGGAAGTTGAACAGAGCTAATAACAAAATTTATTACAACAGAATCAAATACTGTATGTGTAATATCCCGCTCGTTCCAGCTATATTCCCTATAGCGATTGGAGTTCCGATTGATGATCATTGATGTTCATCCTCATTGAGAGTGTGGAGTTTTAATTGATAGTCGATAATGCTGATGAAAATGTATGGTTTGTGTTTTGGAACCTTGAGTAGCGAGTCTGGAGAGTGGATAACTCGAGTTAGAGTAAGATGTAACTTGAGTTGTGTGACCCTTATACAACTCGAGTTATCCAGAATTGTAACTCGAGTTAGACGAGGTCCATATAACTCGAGTTAATCATTGTGTAACTGGAGTTATCTATGCAAAAGTGGAACGAAACGTTTCGGTGTTCTTCGTCTTTAAAGAGCCCAAACTGACCGAAATCCGTCATTTGCTCCAATTCACTTCTCTCAGATGCTTCCAATCTCTCTCAAGTTGTTCTTCAACACTTCCTTTGGGTTTCTTGAGGTAAGATTGCATTTCTAATCCTTTCTTTCCTCATGTTTTCTTTAAGATTATGCATACTAGGGTATTAGGGTTCAAATGGGTTTGATCAACTTAGTTTATGGTGATTTTGAGAGATTCTGAGTTGTTTTGATGGATTTGAGTATAGATTCGTGTTCAGGAGGGTGATTAGAGTAAATGTAGTTGTTTAAGAGTGATTTTCATCGGTTGATTTGAGTGTTTGGTCAAACTGGACAGTATGGGCAAGTGATTTACTTGAGTAAGCATTTTGGCTAACTCGAG
>CAODLS010857575.1:0-10482 GCA_948243855.1 Flueggea neowawraea
AGAGAGTTGGAACTCACATCAATTTAAGCAAGCGCAATAGGTTCTCCACACAATTTTTGCAGTTCACTTTCCAGAAGTTCCAATAAATTTGCTTTCGTCCTCCTGTAAATCCAAGCTTGGGCATCCTGGTCCCAATCAAACCGGGACGGACCACTACAGGGAAAGCACAAGGCTTCAGTTGAAGAATTAAAATAAAAAAGCGTGCACAGCAAGTGTGAAGCCTTAATCCAGGGGTATTATGATCAACTACACAATTCTCTTTCTCCAGTTCACAACCAGTATACAGTATTATAAAATCAAAGGAGTCATGGCTATTTAGATATAACATCCACCTAAATAATGGATCGATGAGCAAGCTAACATCAAAGAACTTTCCACATATAAGTATTTGTTGCAAATCATAGTAATAGAAAACTATGGCCACAAAGACTTTTTTGGCATTCTTCTTGCACACGCTAAACAGATTGTTACAGAACAAAAGAATCCAACTTTTTCACACTGCACCACAGAAAGAAAACATAAAACTCCAGCAGAAAGTCCATATGTAAAGACAACTATCTATTTCAGGCAATATGTTTTCCAAAAACTAGATATCTGACGTGTTACCAAATACATGCACCCAATAGAGCTAAATTTCATTGAATAAACATGTAATAGAATAGTTAATTCTTATAACTTGTCCAACATTTCACATAATACACTTGAACCCATGAAATCAAATGATGCAATAACTACTTAAAAACTAAACAACTATACTTTGCCCATTTCCATATCTACCGTGTTAACTCTAGCATCACACCACCTCTTCCTCCATCGCCACCACTGCAACACCACTGCCCAAGCCATTCTTGCCACCGCCCACCACCCCTTCTGCCAGCAGCACCACCATCATCCAGAATCACTACCCACCACCTCTGCTAGCACCCCAACCCTTGACAATTTCTATAAAATACTCATCACAACCAACTTAATGAGGTCTTCCAACCATACCCAAACAAATTAAACTTTTCTTCTCAACCAACTGATAGCATTTTGCTGCCTAATTCATTCCAATTTATGACATCTCAACGAATTTGAAGGAACAAGTTCAATCTTACCTTAAACAGTATCACTTTATTTAACAAACTAAATCAGGTCAATCTTGTTCCTGGAGGCATTGAAATCTTTCTTTTTCTTTCTAACTACAGATAAACTATTAATTAAACAAGAAACACCATAACAAGCATAGAATTTACAAAAAATCACAAAAATTTACATGAGATATTGATTCCTTACAGCACCAAAGATTATCATTGACATGATAAAACCTATATTAACACGACCAAATACTTACTAGTAAACAAGCAGAGCAGACCAAGTTAATATACCTTACAGGTGAAGACAGCCAAAGTTGTCTATTTGCCGTCTGTTTATTCAACACATAGGTGCCCAACTCCCCAAGCTTTACAGTCAAAACCTCATTCTAGCAGAATCCACAAAAAAACATGGCCACATTAGAAACACACCATCTCAAAATTCTCTGAAACACAAAACAAAAATTATCCAATAAAAAGTTCAATAAATCAAAATTCAGTCTCACCCCATAGTCAGCGTCGAAGCCATCAATTTGAACAGTATCTCCATACTCCTGTCGCCAAAACAAAAAAAAAACATAATTCTAATTCATTTCATTGGATTAGTTAAAAATATATACATTAACACCCAATTTCTATGTTTTTAATAGTAAAAAAAACACAAACCTCGAGTTTCTCTTGAAGATCGTGAATAGTGGAATTAGCGAGTCGGTGAAATTCATCCTCCAGTAGAAGAGAACTGCGTTTATCCACATTAATCAACGATAGACCATACGCCTATCCTCCCGCAAATAACCTAATTTTCATTTATCCAAAATTTAAAAAGACAGTTCGAAGTTTCTATTGCTTACCGGTAATTGATGGCGGTGGGGCCTTCGGAGTTGGCGTCAACAGAGGAGAAGCTTCTTCTTGGAGAAACAGAGAAGTACGGAGTGGTGCAGCGGTGGACAGTTCTACAAACTTCTAGAAGCAGAACACTTGATGATTGAGGAGAAGAAAGGTGGCGAGGTTTTAGGAGTCTGGTTAGTCTGCGCAGAGGAAGCAGCTTCGAAGCCATCAGTGGCGGAACAGGATTTTCGAAAAGCAGGTGCTGAACTTGAACCAAAATTGAACAGTTATTTCACACATTTTATCAAACACTTTCTCTGCACTAACAGCAACGCCGACAAAAATAACCAAAATTCCAAATAATACGCCACCAATCAGATTCATTGATAAGCAATTGTCAAGCTTTTAAATGAATTTCTAATTCAAGCAAGAAATTGACAATGAAAGCAAACTCAAACAATCTCTAACCCTAAATCAACAAAAAAACTAAAATTATTTTTAAAAAATGAAAAATGACGACTTACCAAGAATCGAAGGCTTGAAGCAAAGAAAGTAGACTGCGGTCTGGTCAGTGGGCGGTGACGCAAAGCAGAGTCGCAGATGTTGACGAATTTGGAAGTTGTAACTGAAGCGCGACAAGACTGGCGGATTTGTTATTGAACCGCGCTGGACAGAGGAGACAGGACTGTCGGTGGGAGGAGAGGCAATGGAGGAAGAAGAAAGAGAGAATAGAGGAAAGAGGAGCGGCCGAAGGAAGAGAGAGATTTGGCGAGCGAGACGGTAGAGGCCGGAGGGAGAAGCAGAAGGAAGCGAGAGAGAGACGTGGAGTGCTTTGTCGTTCAAAGGACTGGTGTGTTATATTTTGTTTCAAGTGTAGAGTAAAACGACGTAGTTTTGCCGACACAATTTTTTTTTTAAACTAGAGGGCACAACAACGTTGTCTTGTATTGCAGTCTTAAAAAAAATTCCTAGCGTAAGTAGTTAAGCACCTACTTTTTCTCGTGTAGCTCTGCCCCTAAAAGCCATTGTAGGTATGGAACAACAAAAGCTTGCTGATTCGGTTGGGATCTCTCTTGCCTGACTAAACTGAACGATTTGGACTTTTGGACCAATATATCACTGGACTCATTCATTATGCTTTGAGAGAAATAACAGAGAGTTAATTATGACACATATCATAATTAAAATTCAAATTGTGATAATTATGTTAAAGCCATATTTTCAAGTTTAAGTTTTTTCATATGTCATTGTTTAAAATCTCATCTTAAAAATATCTTATTAAGTTAGATAAAAAGCCAATTTTTTCCCCATTTTTGCACTTTTTCTCTCTCTTAATTTTCTCTCTCCTCATTTCTCTCATCACTATCATTCTTTGTTGTTTCTGATTTCCATCTCTCTTCTTCCTCCCAATCTCTCTCCTCTATTGTCCCCTCTGCTCTTCCTCCGCCCTTTTCATCTCTAACCTCTCTTCCTTTCACTCTCGTCATGTTGCTCACTATCTCCTTTCTCTTCTTCCCTCTCATCCATCGTTGTTCTCCGCTTTGCTCTTTTGTCAATCTTTGTCCATTGTTCGCCTTTGCTTCTTGTTCGCCTTTGCTTCTCCTCTCTATTCTCAATATGTTCTCTCGTCGGAAGTCAAGCTAGGGTTACAAAGGAAGAGACGCGGCGTAGGTGGAGTGTGTGGCGACGAAGGAGGGGTTTTGAAACCCTAACTATTAATTAGGTTAAAGGATGGATGCGGCTTTGTTGTGGATTTTCTAAGGTTTTTGCAATTTTTTTTGGTGTTTTTAATACTAAATATATACTTGATTATTAGTAATTCGAGTTTGTAAAATAATGACTTGAAGACTATTAAAAACTTTTGGATCTATTGGAGACTTTTAGAAACTTTTTTGTATACTTAAATTTAATGTTATGTACTTTGTTCCAGTCACTTAATAAATTATTTTAGAAAATTAATTTCTGAGTCTCTTATGTTTGCTCTAATTAGTAGGTCAGTCATCATGTTTTTAAAATGTTACAAAAACATCCTTAAGATTTAAAACTGATTACATTTAAGTCATTCTATTAGTGGTCCGTCATTAATCTATTAGTAATTGCTGAGGTGTCACCGAGTTCATTTTAAATAAAATTTTAAAGACAAAAATACCCTTGATTCTATTTTAATTCGTAGTTTTTTGCCGAAGGGACTGGGAGTGTAATTTTCATGATTTTGGATATATTGAGGATCAAATCTAATATTTGACATGTTGGGAGTAAATTGTAATTTGCCAAGTCTTGAGACTAAATGATAATTTTATAAAAGTTGAGGGATTTAACTGTAATTTTTATGTAGCTTCCGAATTTTGGGTTAAGGGTGATAGATTCTCACTCGAGATAAATTTTCAGTGACTTCGAGTGTCTGCATCTGCATTCGCATATTATGCATTTAGTACTGTCACAGTACCAGTATTTCATTCTGATATTATTATGTATGTATCTGTTTCAACTTCCTATTCCTGTCAGTACGATCAGCCACCTGTTTGTGGTGCTTGACTGGATTGTCAGCTTGGGACACCAAATGAGTGAAATGTTAGCTTCAGACGTATAAACTGTGTCTTCAAACATTATATAGTTTTTGATGTGTCTGGATATAATCTGTAATCTGACTAATAATTATTTGGCTAATTAATAATCGGATTTATGTGATTATTAATAACCAATATTCTGTTATGATACCTAAAATATATTGGTATATATATTTTTTCTGTAAAAATATTAAAACTCTGATCTGCATGCTCGCCTGTTAATATTATGTATTTATTATATTCTGATATGGAACACCTAACTACGGGATACGTCGCCTTTGGTATACCAATACTCTGACAAGGCCTTAGTTACAGGGATAAAAGGGTGACCGTGTATCTAACCAGATACATGCTTTATTTTGTCTGGTGGCAGAGTCCACACAATTATTTTGTATGTTCTTGTCCCATATTCTGACTCTGATATATATATATATATATGTATGTAGATGCATACATATATACATATATATATATGTAAAGAAGAAGGACATGACCCTTCGTATGTGTATTGACTACTGACAGTTGAACAAGGTAACAATGAAGAACCGATATCCACTTCCGAGGATAGATGACCTATTTGACCAACTGCAAGGTGTGCAGTAATTTTCTAAGATCAACTTGAGGTCGAGATATCACCAGTTGAGGATCAAGGGTGAGGATACTCTGAAGACAACTTTTCAGACTAGGTATGACCATTATGAGTTCCTTATGATATCGTTTGGTTTAATTATAGATTTGATAAACAGAGTGTTCAGATCGTACTTGGATCAATTTGTCATTGTCTTTATCGATGACATTCTAGTGTACTCGAGGAGTAGGGTTGAGCATGGGGACCACTTGAGGTCAGTCTTACAGATGTTGCGAGAGCATAAGTTGTATACAAAGTTTTCAAAATGTGAGTTTTGGCTTGATCAGGTGGCATTTTTAGGACACGTAGTGTCTAAGGATGGGATCATAGTATATCCAAAGAAGGTAAATGCGGTACTCTATTGGGAGAGACCTAAGACCATTACAGAGATTTGGAGTTTCCTTGGCATGGCCGGGTACAATAGGAGATTCATCCAGGATTTTTCTAGGATTGAAGCTCCTATGACTCGATTGACGCAAAAAAGATTTAAGTTTTTTTGGTCTAACCGATGTGAGGATAGTTTCCAAAAGTTGAAGAGGTGTTCAACGAGTGCACCAGTATTGATTTTGCCATCAGGTTCTGAAGGATTTGTAGTGTATTGTGATACCTCGAGGGTTGGATTGGGTTGTGTATTGATGCAGCATGGCCAGGTGATTGCCTACGCCTCGAGACAGCTTAAGAGGCATGAGCAAAATTATTCGACACACGACTTAGAGTTAGAAGTAGTTGTGCTCGCACTCAAGATCTGAAGGCATTACTTATATGGGGAGACCTTTGAGGTCTTCATAGATCATAAGAGTTTGAAGTATATTTTCGGGCAACGAAACCTAAACTTGAGGCAAAGATGTTGGCTGGAGTTGCTGAAGGATTATGATTGTACCATATCATATCAACCTGGTAAGGCAAACATCGTAGTCGATGCTCTGAGTAGGAAGTCGATGGGGAGTTTAGCTCACATCGCAGTTGAGAGGCAACCGACAATGTCGAAATGGTAGACATTAATAGAAGATGGAGTTGAGTTGCAGTTGGATGACTCTGGGGCTTTGCTTGGTCATGTCGAGGCGATGCCTGTATTGTTGGATCGGTTCTAAGAGGCTCAGAAGGAGGATTTTGAGATTCAGAATTTGATGGAGAGGGTTAGATCATCTTATGTGCCTGAGTTCAATGTTGATGATTAAGGAGTTCTTTGGTTTGGATTGAGGTTGTACGTACCATCTTCTAGTGGTTTACACGAGGAGATTATGACCAAGGGTTACAACTATATATATTCTATACACCTGAGATACATTAAGATGTATTGGAATCTTTGAGAGTCCTATTGAAGGCCAGGGATGAAGAAGGATATAGCAGAGTTTGTTAGTCAGTGTTTGACCTATCAGCAGATTAAGTTTGAGCATCAATGTCCTTTTGGAATGTTGTAGTAGTTGCCCCTTCTGGAGTGGAAGTGGGATCGCATCACGATAGATTTCATTATTGGGTTGCCAAGGAAATCTTCTGGGTATGGATCCATTTGGGTGATCGTGGATCGATTGACGAAATCAGCACATTTCCTACTTGTCAAGACGACATATGGAGTGGCACGATTTGCTAAGTTATACGTCGATCAGATTGTATGTTTACATGGTATGTCATTCTCTATAGTGTCTGACAGAGGACCTCAGTTTACTTCGCAATTTTGGCATAAAGTGTAGGAGGAGTTAGGTACTCGATTGGATTTCAGTACACCATTTCGCCCGCAAATTGACCGTCAGTCCGAACGCATAATTCAGACTTTAAAGGATATGTTGAGAGCATGCGTTGTGAATTTTGGTGGGAGTTGGGATTTTCACTTACCGTTGGTAGAGTTTGCGTTCAACAATTCGTACCATTCGAGTATTGAAATGGCGTCTTACGAGACTTTGTATAGGAAGAAGTGTAGATCTCCCTTATGTTGGCTGAGGCCAAAGAGATAGCCATTAGGGCTAGATCTTATTTTGGAGACTACTGATAAGGACAAGATGATTCGATAAAGGATTCAGACTGCTCATAATCGTCAAAAGAGTTACGCTGACCCGAAGCGTAAACATTTGGAGTTTGGGGTAGGAGATCATGCATTCCTCAAGGTATCATCGATGAAGGTTGTCATGAGATTTAGGAAGAAGGGCAAGTTGAGCCGAGATACATTGGTCCGTTTGAGATTATTGGTCGAGTTGGAGTTATTGCTTATGAGTTGGCGTTGCCACCTCAGTTTGCTTCTGTTCACCTAGTGTTCCATGTATCTCTTCTAAGGAATATGTTCCTGATCCATCCCATGTTCTGGCACCATAGTCTATGGAGGTCCAATCCGACTTATCTTGCGACGAGGATCCCATAAGAATTGTCGATCGACAAGTTAAGAGACTCCGGAACAAAGAGATTATTTCGGTGAAAATGATTTGGCGACATCATTTTGTTGAGGAGGCCAAGGATGAGATGAGGCACAGATATCCACATTTGTTTGACTTTGTTGATTCTTAGGTCAGTGCTCTCTACTTCTGCTCTTTTGCATTTGTTTTAATCCCTGCATCTTCGTTTTTGCATCCTTGTGCTTTATTTCTGCATGTTTTTTTCTGTCTCTGCATTTAGTATATTTGTTTCTACATGTCTTTGTTTCGGTATCATCATATATGCATATGTGTGCATTGGTTGGGTAGCAGGTGTTAGTTGAACAATTTTGGTTGGATTTTGTTTTGGGAATCTAGGTTTGATTTTAGCTTTGATCTGATTTGATTTGAAATTCGATGACGAATTTCTTTTGAGGGGGGGAAGTATGTAACACCTTACTCTTTTGAAGAATTCTTCTAGTGGTTTCTGTTGATTTTTTATCCAAACTTTGATGTTCGTCGGGTGAATGTTTTGTGCTTCATATGTTGTTGGGGTTGATGATAATTTTGGAAGAGATGAATTTTTGGAGGAATGAGGCCACGAAATGCATGTTTGATGCCTGAAACGAGAGTCTCATATGCTGGAGTTTGGTTGCACTCCGTTTTGCTTACTGTTGTCCACAACTGGAATTTGTCACTCATATATGTGCTGGGTCGGGGCATGAAACGTGCGTCTCCTTGCCTGACATGTGCGTCTCTTTTGGCCTGAGTTTGATAAATAAAATGCACTGTTTCGATCCACAGCGTTTTAAAAATCCAACCTCGACTTCCTTTGGCCATTTCTCATTTTGTTCACTCCTCTTCACTTCATTTCAATCCGAATCTCTCTCTCTTTGCCCCTTAATCCGTTCTCTTGCACCCTTGAGGTAAGATAATCACTCTATCTTGATTTCTTTACTTCATTTTGTGCATTCTTTGGTTAAAAGACTTGTAGAACAAAAATGAGGTTGTATGGAGTTAGGGTTCAGTTTTGAGCGGATTTGAGGCTAGATTTTAGGTTATTCTTGTTATATTAAGGTATGAGGGACTTGGGAGAACATGAATTGTGTGGAATTAAAAGATTTGATGCTGCTTGTTTATGGGTCTTTGGAAATATGAAATTTTGAGGGTAAATTCTTGATGATTTAGGTGTTGTTGGCTATAATAGATGTTGGATTTGTGTTCTAGAGGATGCTAGGAGTTAAATGGTATGGCCAGAATTGATTGAAATCGAGAAGAGCGGAAATTAGACTAAATGGTAATTTGCCATGAAGGACTAGCATTTATATTTTGCATTTCGACGTTCAATTATTAATTTGTGTATATTTGGAGATTTATTTGGGCATATTTGAATATTTTGGGGTCTCGATAATAATTTTGGAATTTTTGAAGCAATTTATGGAATTATATATTTTGTGATCTAATTGGTAGTTTTTCGAAGCTCAGGGTCCAAAGTATAATTTTACTCCGATGTGTAATTTTTGTAGTGTATATATTAGACTTTGGCTAGAAATGAATTTTTAGGAATTTTTGGGAATTGTTTGAACATATGAGTTTGCATATGCATGTACACACATTTTGATACATCCACAGTACTAGTGTCTCGCTTACTTTATTTTCTAATATGTTTTGTTTCTGATAAATTTGTTACAGCTTCATGTTCTTGTCAGCGGGATCAATCGCCCATCAGTTGTGCCTGACCGTAGAGTTTGGACATCCAGGTGAGTGGATGACAACTTCAGACACATAGGTTGTGTCTCAAAACAGTATATGTTTTTGTTGTACTTGGCTTATATTTTGAAATTGGACTAATCTAAGGTTTAACCTAATTAAGAAAATGGTTATGTGTTTTAATATTCAGTATCTATTTTCAGAACTTGATATATATATATATATATATATATATATATATATATTATGTCCTCTCTCTATTTTTGATTATGATATGCATGCTTATGTATTTAGTACTCTTTTAGTACGATTTTGTTTTGATATGGGACGTTTATGCTACGAGGTACGTTGTCTTTAGTATACCAATGCTTTGATATTACCCAACTACCAGGGCTGCCGGTAGCCATGTGTCCCGACCCGACACATGATTTGTTTTTTATTAGTGATAAAGACCACGTTTTTATACAGTTGATGGAGTGACGCAGACCACACCATGATTATGTTTGGTCCCATATCGCTTATACTCTATTTTTGACTCTGAGATTTCCGATATTATGTATACTTTGTTTTTGACTCATACTAGTAGTATCGTTTTGCCCGAGTGTATGTGTTTGCTTGTTTGCAAATATTTTGAAAATGTTTATTTGAAAACCTACTACGTATATAGTGTGTAGATGTATATATACCTCCTATACCTGTTTGTGGTATCTTTGAATCGTTTTCAAAAACAATCTTGTTAGGCATGTATGAGGCATTCTGGAGTATTATCTCTCACTGAGTTCTGGCCCCATTTATTTTCTTTGTTTATCCTGTTTCTATCTTACAGGTTGACATTTTGACTAAGCAATTATTTGGCATCTCCACTCAATGAGGCGTACATTTATTTGGTTAGTGACACCCTCTTGGCCGAACTACTCCTTTTGTTTTAGAGCTCTACACCGGAATGTTGTTGGATTACTGGGGTTATATTTTGTCTTTTGGATTTCCCCAATTTACATTTCATATTCTTGTATTTGATTTCACATATATTATATTTTTTTACACTGATATATATATATATATATATATTATTTTCATATATCTAAATGATTTCTTATAAGTGGGTTTTATTAAAAATATTTTAATAAATGAATAAGTAGGTGGAGTTCTGATTCTCTGAGACTTATGCAAAATAGATTAGGTTCCCATAGACAGTCCGCCTCGTACGTCGGTCATATTTCAGAAGTGGATCTTGGCATTCGCAAATGAAAGGGAAATCTTTTTTACGACATCATTAGCAATGGTGTAAGTCACTTTCATTTACTGTCGAAAAATAGGCTAGTGATAACTCAATT